>VDFB02154240.1:0-16876 GCA_007258455.2 Sequoia sempervirens | reverse complement strand
GATAAGATTCCTTCTAGAAGATGATTTGTCCTTCTAGAACTTATCTCAATATTTTATCATTTCCTAGGTAGGGTTCACATATTGTCACATGTAGTGTGATTTTGACACTTGGCAATATCTTATGCATTTTTGGTTCTCACTCTTTCCTATTTGATCAGGCACATGTACTCTTGTAATATATCATATCATCATAATAAAATCTCTATTTGCATGCCATTGTTGCAACACTTTCTATGTGCTTGACTATCTTTCCTGGAAAAGGTCCTCCATTAAAGACTATAGCTTCATCAGGGACACTGTGACTCCATCATCTCAACATAGTATCAGAGCTTTTCCAATGAAACTTCATCCCAAGATCAAAAAAGTTGTTGTGCGAGATTCTTTGCAAGCTTGGATTTTTTCTTGCAAGCTACTTGATTCTACCTGGGAACCAAGCTAATTTTTGGTGCACATTAGGTTCTCTCTGACCTCTCCATTTCATTCAAAAGGTCTCAAATCCCATAGATCATCTACTCATTTGTCAAAATTAGAGACATATCAAGTGGGAGCCATTGAGGTACCATTTAGGGTTTGCATGATTTTGTACTATCCATACAAATTTGTAGGAAAAAATCTTCGTTTCAGTCCTCCATCATGGCAAAAAAATATTAGAATAATTAGGCTATTTTTATTTCATAATCTAGGCAATTTTTTATATAGTCCAAGAAAAAATTTAATCTATAGTATGACTGACTGTAAATTTAATTAGCAATCAATAGGGTTTATTTTTTCCGGCTATAGTGGTTTGGGTTTTATTTATCACCCATTAGCAAACTATATTTTATCAGTATTTTATTTAAATTTTTGAATTGTATTTTTTTGCAATATTCAAAAATTATAGTCCACCTCTATCAACCACCTGCAAACACTGATAGGTTGCCCTTCATCATTGGTTGTCAGCCATCGTCATCCGTCATCGGCCCTATCTCCATTCACCATTGTTGTGTCCAAAGTTTTTTCCCAATGCATCCACCGACACCAGACACTCATTGATGAAGTATCCTAATAGCCCTAGCCCCGGTCCTATCCATGATTGAGGGTTCCACTTGAACCTGAGTGACACCTCCATTCATCTCGGCATGCCACCCAACTCACCGCCAATCCACTACTCTGAAGCCACACAATCCAAGGGGCCATTTTTTTTCCTACTCTCTATCCGTGGTCACAACAATGACTAAGGACTTATTTGTTTTAGCCCCTAGGTGCTTGAATCTTGTGCCTAGCTAGCCTATGCAGATCCAATCCAACAATAGTCTTCCAGAGGTTGTATCTTTCACATACGATATCAAAATTTGGAAAATGATATACTATTGGAAAGCTCTTGGAGTCTACTTTCTAGTGGTGCACTCTATTTTTTAGGATTATGCTAATATCAAAAGTTCAAGTCAACTAAATTCAACCCTCCACTTTGGACTCAACAACCAATATCTTTGCATCCAATTATCGAAATCTACTGATTCTAACAACATTCAAGAGATATTTTAGTGGTTTTTCATTAGTCCAACCACTTTCTTTAGTTTCAAATCTATGTATCTTTTATTGGTTTTTTGCAATTTGGTGCATTTTCCTAATTCTTGGGACATCTTGAAGCTTGAAGAAGAATTTTTTGATTTGGGTGGCATCACTTTAGTTGCATATCATATTTGGAAGTTTCTATTTATTGTTGAAGTTCATTGTCTTTGTATTTTGGAGAAATTTGATAGTTCATTATGGGGCTTGCATATACTCTTTCTCTGGTTATGTTGCACAAGGGAAACTATAAACAATGGTGGGATGGGATTGTACACCATCTCCAATCACTTGATTTATTTCCAGATCTATAGTGTATAGTTCCCCATCCAAGTGAAGGTATTCATGAATTTTCTTGGAGTTGCAGCAGATACACGGTCTTAGAAATCATTGAAATGCAAGTTGATTGTGATATTTTGAGTACTATTGATCATTGTGATTGTCCTCACATACTTTGGACTAAGCTTTGGGAGCTATATGGATATTTAGATACTCTACCATTCCTCGATGGTCATAATTCAAAATGCCATTCCTCAAATCAGATACCCTATGATGATATTGCTATGTAGGAGGTTTTTTGTTTGAATTGCCTTGAATCTTCCAAAGAGATTGACAAGGTTTCTTTAGATGTTCCTTCTTCTCCATCAAAGACTATTGGTATCCCTTCACATTCACTGATTCCTTATCTAGATTCATTGATTGAGGCTTCCATCATCATTATTCATCATGACACATTTAGTTTTCTAGACTTGACATCAGAGGATGGATTTGTTTCAGGTTTCACTGGCTTGGCTATTTCTATAGGTTTGGAGGAAATTCTTGAGGGGATATCACTCCTCTATTCAGATCCTACTTTGGATCATTCTCTTGAGTCTCCTCATTCCTTTTTCTCAACCTTGATTGGAGATCATGTGACTATATTGAAGGCTTTTTTTTTCTCTTTAGAGATTTCCTATCTGATACTTCTTCCCTCTAATTTCATTCAAGAGTTAGAGTTTCTTGAACATCCTCCATTGGATTTGCTTCTTCCTAGCGGGAGATATATGCTTTGGACACCTTTGTTGCTTTAGACTTCTTTCAATGGTTTTGAGGACACTTCATTGTGGGGGGGAAATCTAGTCTCCATCACATTCATTGTATCACTATCTTTGGATATTGTTCAACATTAGTTTCCACATCATCCTGATTTGTCACCTTCTTCATTGCTTGGGCATGTACCTAAGTTTATTGTGGCATTTTCATATTCAATGATAGAGGAGACATTTGAGTAGTTTCCAGAGACAAAATCATCCACATGCATCCTTCCTTTAATTCTTATCTAGAATGGGAAGCATCTCTACACTTGCACTGGGTTTTGTTTCTTCTGAAAGGGAGACAAGTTGTTTCTCTACATTGGATCATGTTTTGTCTTCAAACACTTACCATTTTTGTAGGTGATTTCATGCTCTGGGTGGGCTACATAGTCTCTTTATTTCCCTCCTATGGGAGGCCATTGAATGTATTGTATCCATGTGACATATGGTGTACTTGGGGGGTGTTTGGTAGTCCTCCATCCTTTCGATCCTTTCTCACTTTTCTTCATTTTCATCTCCTTTTGGGAGAGGGATTTTGTTCCCACTAGGTATTCCCCTTTTCTCTAGTTGTGGGAGATTTATTGCATCTTTCATCTTCATCCTGTAAATGGGTACCTAAAATGGCCATCATGTAGCCAAAATCCATCATCATCATCATCTTTGCATAATCATTGCATTTCCTCCCTAAGTTGCACTTATGGGGGGTTGTTAGTGTAATTAATCATTTATTACACTAGCATAAGTTTAACTTAGGTCTTGCATTATTTAGTCCTAGGTTACATTATTAGAAAATCATTAATAATGGGGTAATCCCCCTTTTCATGTGTAGGGGATAAGATTCCATTGTTGCAACACTTTCTATGTGGTTGAATATCTTTCTTGGCAAAGGTGCTCCATTGAAGACTGTAGCTTCATCAAGGACACTATGACTCCATCATCTCAACAAAATTTTGAGTCCAATATGTACTAGGTCTAAGTTGATTGTAGCAAGCAATGATAATGCTAAATTCCTAGTGAATTTACTAGAAAATCATCTTGGGTATAAGTCATATAGGTCATAATATTAATAATTTTTGTATCGATTTCTAATATCAAAGAAAAATTTGAAGTCCAAATTAATTCTCTCCTATGTATATTCTAGCATATTATAAATGAAATTATCAAAGATCATTTTATCTATCGTCAATTGTTCAATTGAATGTATGGCTTGATTTTTTTGCTTTAACTCAAAGGGTTAAATAAGATGCTTAGGAATAGTCATGGGTATGTGAAAATTTATAAGGATTTTGGTAAGAAGTAGTGTTTGGATGACATGAGTCTTTGCATTGTAAAGCAATACAAAGATAGTTTAAATATATCAAATTTGGATAATCAATGTATTACTGGTTGTTTCATATTTGACTCCATTTACCCAATTTGATGAGGAAATCGTTGTTCATTGATTATTTAGCAATAAAATGAAGGAATACTATATTTGGTTGTCGAATCATAATCAAAACAACACTTACAAAACTATACTAAATTTGAATCACATGTTTGAAATATAATTAAATTATTGGTGAAATTAACACTAATTTGCTCAACGGTCTGCCAAATCTTTAGTAAAATTAGTATGTTTGAATTATATAAGAATATATATGTATTGAAGTGTTCTTGAAATGTTGATGTATCAAATGAACATAGTGAGGAATACCCTCCTTGGTCCTACAAATCCTAAAGTGAAGGAATCAAGACCTCATAATTCTATATTTGTTATGTTGGCCACTAGCTTTTGGTGATTTTTGAATATAAAGGTTGGCTACCTTTTAGAAGATTCCAAGGTTAGTTGGAAAAAAAACCAACAAAATGGAGACTCTACTAGGGACATACTTTTCATCCTCCAGTTGTAGATTGTTTTAGTATAGAGTCAAATGGTGATAAATCTAGACATTTAGTTCAAATCTTATGCAGTTCTTGAACCTAGTCAAACATTTATAGTAGCAAAGTGTGAGAGTTTTGAAGGTGACTCCACTATTGGAACAAACCCATAACTAGATTTATTTTGAAGTTGTTTCAATTTGATTGAAACATAATCCCCTAAACAAGGGGTGGAAACTCTAACTTAAAGGACTTGATAAAGAAGATGATAATTCTTTAGATCTACATACTTCAAAATCAAGGGTGAAAATTTTCCTCAAAATTCTAGTTATTTTCATGAATCTCTAGAAATATTGTTATATTTACAAATGATTTATGGGAATTTTGAAGACTTATGTTGTAAATGTTTCCCAATTTGGTGGACTAGCGCTAAGATAGGGAAAGGAATGATATCTTTGTATAGTCTTAAAGTACATTTGAAATAAATGATAAAATCTATCATATTAATAGTAATTAGATTTGTGAAAAGAGGAATTGGAGTATATACATCATAAATACCTACACCCTTAAAAGGAATTTGGGCTACCTTTTGATGATACTGACAAGACTAGTAAAGGATAGATCAAAATGTCTTGTTAGCATTTACATTTGGAACCAAAATGAATACAACCACACCTAATGAATACCCCTTGTCACATCAAAAGAACTTTAGTATTGAAAGGTACAGGGCCATAAATTTCAATAATATTAGTGGTTACCCAAATATTATACCACCCAAGGTTAGGGAAAAACTACCAAAATTCAGTGGTAAGAATTTAGAATCAACAAGTAGACATGTGCAAGATTTTTTTGATATAATGGGTGATTATAAGATAGATTGTGAAGATGTGGTTATGAAGTTGTTTGTTCAATCTTTGAAGAGAGATGCAAGAGATTGGCTCTCTTATTTTCTAGTTTCTTCTTTGTGTTGTTGGAGTGAGATTAAGATAGTTTTCATGGGACAGTTTGGTAAGAGGATAAACCCAAGCATTGCAAGGAAGAATTTCATGGAAATCTCTAAGGGTAAAGAAGAGTTGATCCTTTCTTTTAACCTCAAATTTGAAAAAATAATAAGAGAAATCCATGGACACATAAGGCTAAACAATGCAGAATGTTTAGTTGTGTATTTAGGGGCATTTGATAGCAATATGGGTTTCTTGTTGAGAGATAAATAACCTACTATTTTACAAAAGCTTACCAAATTGCCATGGATATTGAGAACAATCTAAAGTACTCAATTATGAGGTGGCCTGTGATTTCTAGAATGAATGGATCTGTGACAATCCAAACCATTGAGCCAAACCAATCATGAAATAAAAATGTTTCTCAAGAGAAGGAGCCCTTAGGTGTTACATTTGCATTGCTTTCAAGAGATGCAGAACAAGAGCAAGCATCAACCTCATATCAACCAAGGTCGGGAAGGGTTGATTTGATTTCCTCTGTTAGAAAATTGTATGAGATGAAGAGACAAGAAAAAGAGTCACCATACAATTTGTTTTCAAGATTCTTGGATGTTATGATGGAAATACCCAAGATTTTTAGGCCTAATGATTTAATATGCATTGATTTTTTTGTGAAGCTTACAAACTAGGAACAAGCCAATGGCCTAAGAATCAGAAGCCTTATATCCTTGACCAAGTAATGGATTGGACAAGTATTGTGGAAGGCACTAAGCATAGTCATATGCCATTTGTTGTTTCCCATAATGGGGATAATGTGTGTTGTAGTAAAGAAAATCAAAGGATAGAAATGTCAAATAAAGAAGATACATTGGAAGGAGGGAAATCAGTTGATGGTTGTTGTTTCACAAGAAATTTTAATGTGGGGCCTAATAGTAGTGATGAAGATGAAGCTATAGAGTATGAGAATAAGGAAATATTACCTAATTTTCCTCCTTGGTATGTCATAGGTTATGATCAAATACAAGAAGCATATGGTGAAACCTCACAAAGGGACTTAGTCATGAATGACGATGCACCAATTAGATATTTGAATGCACTGAATTTGAATTATATGACACATATGAGGAACCAAGAGAATGAGATTAAACTGGGATAGTCTTCTAATGAATATGATTCTTCTTACGAAGTGGAGGTGGAGTCCTTTACTTCAAGTGAAGGATATTTTAATAGCTTAGAAGGGGTCTGTTTCCTGGGTTATGAGTAGTTTTATTCATGTGAGGAACTTTCTGAGTATGGATCAATTATTATGAGTGCAATTGATGAAGAGGATATTGAAATTGTCTCTTTCTATTCTTCAAGTAATTGCATTGATTTTGAATACACTGATGATCGAGTGTATTGGGATTCAAGCACTAACAAAGATGAGGTACATGTGACTATCATGAAGACATGGAAAAAACATTTATTTGATGGACTTTCATCAGAAAGTGAGGTTATAAATGATGAACCTTTCTAGTGTAGAAGCAATCCTCTTTTTGATGAAAAACCTGATCAACTAGTACACCAATACGTGATTGAACAAGTTGTGCCTAATAAATATCAAGAAAAAAACTCAAACTTGCTAACATTTAATTGTGATAATGGCCCATCTGATGAAGAAAATAAAGACTGTAAGGGTACAATCTCAAATATAGTATTTTTTTTTAGGAAGATGTGGATGATTGTGTTGATTTTCCTATGATATCTAAGGATATGCTTGAAGGGATGGTTGAGATACCAAGCACTCAAGTTCCAAATGATGATACTTTCCCTCACATAAGTAGAAATCCACTCTTCGATGCCCAAAAGGAAAATTTGGATGAATGCATGGATACTCAGGTAGCATCATTGTATATTAAGGAGAAGGAATTATTTGATGACTCTATAGAGTATGCTAATACCTCCAGGCTATTTGATCTATATGAAGGGAAAATCAAAGGTTTGGATAACCAGAAAAATGATGTTGGTCAATATGAAGGTGCATTGCAATACTTTGCAGAGGTTCCATATCTTATGGACCTTATCATGGGGCTTCTTCCATCTGAAAGAATGGTTGTTATGGTGGTGCAGAATACAGATCCTCCTATGCTTGTAGGCCATTTCTTGAATACCTCAAAGGAGATTGAATATTGCATTTAGGATGTTCATGAATACTTTCAACTTGGTGAACAAGTTGAAGGTAATGTCACCATCTATGATCAGATGGAATACAAAAGCTTTCATTTCCAACATATCTAGATGAGATAATTGTACAAGATAATGAGAGAATAACTCCATGGTGAGTGGGATGGATGATGTTAGAAATGATGGAATTAGTGGCTTAGAAGTGCATTATGCAAATTCAAGTCTAGTGAGATCAATGCAGAACAGGGTATTTGATAGAGGAAAAGTTTCTCCTTAAGCTTTTAGAGGCCATCAGGCCTCCACTTGAAAAGGTAAAGCTAATAAAATGAATATACCCTTGCCAGTATGCTTCTGTCATAGATTCTGGATTCTTGCTATGCCTGTGAAAGGCATACATCCCCATTCGGAGCTACTAGTGGAACCCTAATTTTCATTATTCCACTAATGTTATGTTCAAGTTTATGAACTTTTATTCTTCAACATCATTGGGGTTTAGGGTTTTTCCATTCATTTCATTTATATCCTCAATCCTTTCATCAACTTATTTTTTCCTATTGACTAGTTGCACTGGGTCACCATTTGAGCTAAGTGGCGTTTTATGATCTTTTCCATCATTTTTTACTAGCCCCATTTTATGATCTTTACCATCGTAAGGATGTGGATGGACATGTGGATACTTTAAAGCATTATCTTCATATTTCTAGGTTCAACTCAGAAAGCAAGTAGGTTCTTATGCACCCTCATCAATCTATTTTAAATCTATGGTGATCAACAGTCAAGATTGGACATGTAGTGATTGAGCTTCCTACTCACATGAGCGAGCCAAGATGGACATTAATTATAGCTAGCATTACATTCTCTTATTTAATGTGGATTTTTTGTAGATGAATCAAGTCATTTGTGCATGAGCCAAAGTGTAGAATTATTTGCAATGGCCAAAGAAGAGATAATTACAGAAGTTGAAGTGCAAGCATTAGCTATGGTGGTCACCGGCTCCACCCACAAAGCGATATGAAAATCATAATAAAACCTTCCCCGGAATTGGACATCTACCGCGACCGGTGACTAATATCTCTATGGACGCTCATTTGTCAAACTGGGACGATACTTTAAAATGGCACATAAAAATATATGTACTAAGAACTAGTTTCAATCAAAACTTAACAGAAATAAATATTGGAAAGGAATTCTATCTACTCTACAGGAAGGTAATGAAAAGTTCTTTAACTCAACTATGATTTGATTAAAACAGAAACCATAACAATCCAGGATCAAACACAAACCATGGAACCCGGCTATGCTCTAGGAACAGTAATGGATGGACTCCTATGCTGAGCAATACAAGACTGAAGTTTGTATGAAAAACTTCAAAGATGAAAGCTAAATTCAAAGATCAACGAAAAAGAACAACTAGCTAATCCAGTTTTCACAAAATACTTACTACTAAGTGGGCTCTTAGCAAGCACTACCGATACACAAAAATTTAACTCGTGAACTTCATCAAACTTATTCATGAAAATAGAATGGTATACATTGCTTTGTCATATAGAAATCCAAGTCAAACAAACCTCCTGCCTCTGGGTCAAACAGACCGCTTTTCATTTACATACCGAATTAGTACATGATATCGTAAGCATCTTTTATCACTTTATTCTATCTTACTCTATCATCTCCCCTCCCTCACTCGCTAGAGGAGTAATTTCTGGCCTTTAAAACCGAGATACAAACTAACTAACTAACTCTATGAAAGAAAGACATGAAGTAAAGTGTATCCTTAATCAAGGAAACAAACCCTTATAAATGAATTTATGCATTCAACCCTCGCATCCAGAGGTGAACGGGCCTCCACTCTCTTTCCGCGCGATTGATTGCCATTGCAATCTTCCCAGCCACAAAGAGTCTTTGCTCTGAAGCCTTCAAGTCATATGCAGAAATGGGTTTTTACCGCGTAAGGTCGATCAACTATGCTTAACTCGATCATTCTTCAACAACTCACAAAACAAAAGGTAATAGATGCAAAGAAAAGCATGCATGGAACATACACAATATCTATTCATTAATCATACATTTAAATCTATTTCATCATTCAAAAACTATATGCGATATACCAGTCATTTAAGGAGTCAACGAGGTAATAAATATAGTCAAGTCAACACAATAAGCTGCAGGAATATGCAAATGTTTTGCTACAGGATATCCCCATAAAAGGTTTCAAAAGAGTTTTAAACAACCATGAATAACAAAAGTAAAGGCATTAAAGGTTCATCATAATATCCAAACTATATAAGCACATTTTAGCTCTACCTCTAGTATCATCTAGTGTATGTTATGGAAAAATAAGGGAAGACAACTGAGAGGGGGGTGAATCAGTTGTCATAGATATTTAAACTTGTCCAACTAAACTTAACCTTAATCTCAGATCTAATGAATAAGAAATTAACCATAAGCGATTAACACATTAGAGAGACAAAGAACACCAAGATTTTTTATGTGGAAACCCTTTTAGGGGAAAAACCACAGTGGATGTTAGTCCACAAGATTATACTTTGCTAAAAGTATAATGAAAAAAAAGAAGGGGAATGCACATGAATTCGGGCACACTACCTAGAGCTCACTACTCAATTACAAAAGGGGCTCACTTCCCAACAAGGTTGGATTAAAAATCAAGAGGGTATGAACTAAGAAAATAGCTTCTGCTCAAGCCTAATTATAGTTCCAATTAAGCTCAACACTTATTCACACTTTTCACAATCTTCTTCACACTTTTATTAGTAATGATATTCACACATATGCACATAGGAGCACATGAAGCATACTTTCCACTGATCAAACAATCACTCTTATATATTCGCTACATGAAATTTCACCACATCTTTGTCGCACAAGAAAAAATAAAATATATTTTCAATGTTGGCCTAGATTAACAACTAAATTTTAATGTGAACCTAGCAAGGTTGGCCACAACATAATGGAGACCCAAATTAACATCTCCAACACAAACATAATTTAATTGATTCTTCCTCGAAGATCCACAACATGATACTACCATCATGTTGGCCAAGAACAAGAAAAAAATGAACATGCAAAAAAATATCTTCAACCACGAGCACAGGGATCAATATAGACATACCAAAAAGATAGAGAATGAACGAGAGACATCTTAGAACACCAAGAAATAATATAGAAGCATCTACAACAACTTAGATAACCAAAATCATACGAACTTCATTTAGGATCATTGATAGAGATAACATAAATACTATCAGACCACAACAAACTCAAAACTTCACATGGACCTCTGAAACTTCTGGTAGATGATCGAGAAATACTCAAAAACACACCCTTTAATCCACATCAACTAATCTTTTACATACATAACAAAAATCCTTCATGACCTCCACAGTTCCACTAGGAACTTGGAACACTTTTTCTTATAATTTTCTCAATATCCTTGGCATATACAATAATTGATACACCAAATGCTAATAGTGTTGACATCAATGACAACCACATATTAGCAACACATCCACAACATCCAACAATCTCCAACATATGTATACTCTACATTGCTAATTATGGCTAGGCCCTTTTCTACTACTTGGCCTTGAGGTGTTTGTGTTGCATGAATGTGTGCATATTCTAGAAGTCATGGTTTTCATTTTTATTCATCACCTGCATAAGTTATTTTAGTATTTCAAGAGAATGAGTGAACCGAGCACTCTTATCATGCCATTTTAGAGGTCACAGAGGTTAAGTATGCAGGATCCAATTGTATATGTATCAAAAGAAAAAAATTCTTCACCCGGGGTACCAGTTGTCCCAAAGAAGAAGAGGAGTATACACCAAAAGCAAGAGAAGGTGGTTTTTTGTAGCACTTATGCTTTTAGAAGTAGGTTTGTTTCATAGAAACCAATTGGAGAAAAGGAGAGGGGACCTATGTTTGTGAAGGAATTAATGAAGTCTAGCATGGGTCCTAGGGTTTGTTCAAAGAAACCCATTCCTCCTATCCTAGTTTCTGACAAATCATTAGGAGAAGAGGGAGGAGTTGGCCCTAGCCCTAGCCAGTACCCTGCTTCCTTGGTGCCTTATAGTGACTCTGAGGATGAGATTGTAGTTGTAACTCCACTCTTTGTTATAAGACCTAGTGAGGGTGGTTACTCGATGTCTGACAAGGCCAAGTAACCGCTATTTCCTTTGCTAATGGTGTTGGGTTTTGGGGTAATGTGATGATATGGCTTCTAGATGGTGACTTCTATTGGTTTGTTTTGATGGTGGCTAGTTTGTAGATTTGTGTTGGTAGCCTCGGTGGTGGTTATGCCAATATCGGTTATTGTGTCAATTTTTCTGGTTGCTTTTGGAAGGTTTGCATGGCATCTCTAACAAATGGGTTGGCACACATTTTATTTTTTGCTTTTCCTATGATCACAAAATGATAAAATGTAATGATATGGGAAATTAAACTTGATGAAATGAATTTTGAAATGAACATGAAATGAAATTACATCTTGGTCCAGATGCTTGTCACTCCCTTGTGTTATAAAAGGGATTTCATGGCTCAATGTAAAGGGGGGTTCTGAAATGAATTTTTTTGAGTCTAGTATGTACTAGGTCTAAGCTAATTGTAGCAAGCAACAATAATGCTAAATTCTTAATGAATTTACTGGAAAAACATCTTGGGTATAGGTCATAATATTAATAAGTTTTGTATTGATTACTGATATTAGAACAAAATTTGAAGTCCAAATTACATGCTCTCCTTTCTATATTCTCAAAAATTATAAATGAAATTATCAAAGATTGTTTCATATATCGTCAATTGTTCAATTGAATGTATGGCTTGATTTTTTTGCTTTAACTTAAGGGTTAAATAAGATGCTTAGGAATAGTCATGGGTATGTGACAATTTACAAGTATTTTGGTAAGTAGTGTTTGGATGACATGAGTCTTTACATTATAAAGCAATAAAAAGATATTTTAAATAGATCAGAATTGGATAATTGATGTATTACTGGTTGTTTGATATTTGACTCCATTTACCCAATTTGATGAGGCATTGGTTGCTCATTGATTATTTAGCAATAAAATGAAGGAATCATGTATCTGGATATGGACTTAGAATCAGAAAAACACTTATAAAAATCTATTAAATTTGAACCACATGTTTGAAATATACTTACATTCTTGGTGAAATTAAAACTAATTTTCTCAAAGTTCTACCAAATCTTTAGCGAAATTAGTGTTTGCATTATATAAGAATAGATCCATATTGAAGTGTTCTTGAAATGTTGATGTATCAAATGAAAATAGTAAGGAATACCCTCCTTGTTCTTACAGAGCCTAAAGTGAATGAATAGAAACCTCATAATTCTCTATTTGTTATGTTGGCCAATAGCTTTTGGTGATTTTTGAATATAAAGGTTGGCTACCTTTTAGAAGATTCCATGGTTAGTTAGAAAAAGCATCAAGGTGCACAAGGGAGAGACATAAGAGAGAGAAGGGGTGGGAGGGATAAAGGGAGGGAGAGACTTGAGAGGGAGAGAGATGGATTGAGAGAGAGTTTAGGTTTTAGGGTGGGAAATATAGATGGAGTGAGAGACCCAAGAGAGAGAGAGAAAGAGAGTCGGAGGGATAGAGGGAGGGAGAGAGAACTGAGAATAGAGGGGTTTTGGATGGAGAGAGAGAGGGATTGAGAGAGAGTTGTCTAGGTAAGGTGGGAGGTATAGGGGGATGAGAGACCCAAGAGAGAGAGAGAGAGGGGAGAGGGAGATGGGAGGCCCAGAGAGAGAGATTTGGATAGGGATGGAGAATGAAATGGAGAGGGAGGGAGAGAGAGGGGTGGAGACGGAGGGAGAGAGACGGAGAGAGAGACGAGAGAGAGAGAGGGAGAGAGAGGGAGAGACGGAGAGAGAGAGAAAGATGGAGAGAGAAAGAAAGATGGAGAAGAATGAATGGAGATAGGTGGAGGATAGAGGAAAGAGACAAGAGAGGGATGAGAGAATGGGAGGGATGGAGAAAAGACTGAGAGGGAGATGGAGAGGAGAAAGATGGGGAAAGAAGGGAGAGATAGAGAGAGAGACTCAAGATATAGAGAGGAGGAGATAGAGTGGGAGAGACTTGAGGAGAGGAGGATGGAGAGGAGTGGGAGGTAATAGAGAGAGATAGAGGAGGGATGAACCTAATGAGAGAGAGGTAGGAGAGAGAGAGAGAGAGAGTACCCACTAATGATGGAGGGAGGGAGAAAGAGAGAAAAACCTAAGGGGGATATAGAGAGGGAGAGAGCGAGATGGAGAGAGAGAGAGAGGGGAAGAGATACTTGAGAGAGAGACCTAAGAGAGAGGGGAGAGAAGGAGTGGTATAGACCTATGAGAGAGAGAGAAAATGGGAGAGATGAGAGAGAGAGGGAGATGTCATGTCTCAGACTTTGCTGTTGTTTTTCCCATGGCTTTGTGTGGATTTATTTTATGAAAGATGGTGTGTGCTAGAGTAATATGATATATTACGATGCTTTGGTGTGTGGAAATGTGAAAAGTATTTACTTTTGAAATTATGAATGAATTTATTTTGAAAATATGCAAGATAGAAAAAAATAGAAGTATTGATTTAATTATTGCTTTGATTTGTATCTCTATATCGGTTACTAATACAATTTCATTGTTGCATGCTTGAGTGCACTTGAGTTGCAGGTGGTCGAAGACCAAGAGTGTGATTGAGGAAAGAAGGCTAGCTTCCCGACAGGGTAAAAGAGGAAGAACTCTCGATCACACACACAACACCTAGAATCATATAGTTGCATTTAGGCAATGTCTATTCTAAATGTATTGCTTTGAATTATTTGCAAAATAAATAATAAATGGATAAAATAAATAAATAATAAAATAATAACATAAATGTAATTTAATTATTAATTGTAGCTTTAAAGGATTTATGGTTTTAATTCTATTTAAATTGTGATATTTAAATAATGAATTAATTACAAGTTAGATGGAATACTTGTTTAAGGAGTGAGTATTTTAAATTACCTTCTAAATCTTTTGTGCAAGAAATTGTGAATGATTTCTTATATTTTTCCTATTTATAAATTTGAAATTTAAAATGCATATATTTCTTAATTATATTTATTTTAAATTATAGGATTAGGGTTAAATGAGAGAAAGGAAATTAATATTAAATAGGAAAAAGGCATTCCCGGAAAGGCAACGGTTCTTGAAATGGCTTCTTGAAAAAACTTTCCTCTGCAAGTTTGTTTTGGGTTATTTTAATGGCAGCCAAGAAGATGTTTCATCTGTTAATTTAGAAGGATTGGAAGGAATCTTTGGAGAATTAAAAATGAAATTAAGCAATCAAGAAGGAAGGGAAGGAGGAGAACTTTTCCAGAAAACCCAGCTCAGGAGGAGACAGAAAGGAATTCTGAGCATCTTCAGCTGGAGATTTTTAACCAGGTTTTTCATTCTCTCTTTCTCTTGATGAGTTATAGAAAATAGCTTAAGAAAATGATTGCAAGAATTATTAGAATTTTTTGCAACAATATTTTAATATTTGGGAGAACTTCTTCTATCTGCTCTGCTAAATTCAGTCCAATTTGTCCATGTAAATTTGGAGTTTTCCCTCTTTGCATTCTGTATTTTGGAATTATGCTCTTTATTGTTGAAATAACTGAGAATAGAAAAATGTATTCAAGTGCACGTTTTTGTTTGGTGCACACATATATTTATATATATATATATAGATATATATATATATATATATATATAAATATATATATATATATATATATATATAAATATATATATATATATATAAATATATATAAAAACTTTAAATAATTTGTATTATTTTACTTGATATGAATTCAAAAATTTTGAATGATTTATTGTCGTATTCGTAGATTTTCGCTGAAGGGAATTACTGTGCAATCTCTTGTTTTAATGTATGGGGAAGGGAATATATTTGGGGAGCTAAATGCATACTTGAAACATGTAATTCGCTTCTTTTTGTGTGTGCAGCAGTAAAACGTAAGGATAAAATACCTATGTAAATCTATTATATATATATATATACACACAGCTGTGTAAATATACATATGTATACATAAATATATAAATAAGTAAATTTTACTCAGTCATGCATGCCCTCAGAAATAGATATATATAACCCTGTGTAACATTGAAAACTTTAGAAGTATTTGTGATGATTGGGAATGCATCAATGAATGTCTTTGTGTCATGCAAATCTGAAGTCTTTCATTTGGAAAATATATATAAATATTCTCACAATTGTAGACATTTAGATTAAATACATTCTAAAACAAACTAAAAAAAAAACACTGGCATAAAGCAAACCTCTGTTTTCTGCTAGAATTATCCTTTTTCTGTATATTAATTAGTCTAGCAAACTTGTAGCAAATTGGGAATTTTACTTTCAAATCAGTTGAACCTTGTAGGTAAATGGATGATTGAATGCATATTTATATAAGTATATATACATATAGTTCAGACCTATCTATATATATACATATATAAATATATGAAAATATAAGGACTTCATTTTTATAGAGAAAATTATTATTTCTTCCTCTGTTAACATATAGAAAATTACCATAATGTGCATACATTTCCACATGAAAACCAAAATTGAACATAGAACACTCAAGAGAGTAGCTTGAAGTGAGAACAGATCTTTAACTAAATAGAAGAAAACATGCTCTCAATGTGAATTTTCTGAGAAAAGAGTAGATTTTATTTTAATACTGAAACTTTATGACATATTCTCTTTTGTTCAAACATATTAAGATAGAACTCAAAAGATGCTTTGAAACTCTCATTTGAAATCTAAGTATGAATGGAAATCAGTTTGATAAACATTTTATGATTATGGAAAAATGAAGGAAATTCTTTTTAGAATTAATGAAATGCATGAAGCATATAAGGAAAAAGCATAATTTTCTATTTTTGCACTTTTTACTATATTTTGGTAACTTCTGGGACAGGATGCCAAAGGTGGATCCACAGAGATGGTAGTTTTACCTTTTCTGAAACTACCACTTGTTTTTATTTATGCTTGGCCAAGCACTTGTACCATTGAAATAGATGGATTTGTTTTAAAAGCCTAAAAAATTTATGTATTTTGGTCTTTGCCACCTCCTATTGCAAGAAATATGTTTTCTCATGTTAGAAATGCATATAGGCACCAGGCATGCATCGGGAGTTCCCTCCTATTTTACTCTGTCAAGTTTCTAGGCTCCTTATGCAGGGCTGGGGATTTCTTCGAGTTAGGAAGGAACCCGAGGAAGTCATG
>VDFB02154239.1:0-10123 GCA_007258455.2 Sequoia sempervirens | reverse complement strand
GATAAAGTAGAATGTGAGAATGGAGATTTGAAAGAAAATATTAAAGAAGTAGATGAGTGCATCAATAAGTTGAGGGATCAAATCAATCAAGTTAAAGATATACTCAAGGAGACAAATGGGAAACTCAAACAATCAAATGAGACAATAACTAATCTTAAAGTGTAAGTTGAAGAAGGAAAAAGAGTTGAAGACTGCTTGAATGCCAAATTAAAAGACAAGTCTACAAAATGCTCAAAGCTTGAGGAAGAACTTGTGTCTTTGAGGAAAGATTTGGAGAAAGAAAAGATCCATGAGGATGAATTTAAGAAGAGCTCCACCTTGCTTGATGATATGCTTTCTAGTAAAAAGGATTCAAATGACAAGAATTAGGGTTTGAAAGGAGAAACTCAAAGAAAATCAGGCATCAGACACTACTAATAAGAAGAATGATTAACAAAGAGAAGATTGGAGATAAGAAGAGCAATGTAAAAATAGGTGGAACTAGAAGGAAAGATTTCAAAGACCACACATGACAACCAATTGCACAAAAGTGTTCATCTTTTAATGGTTCTTTATTCTTTGTAATAGAATTTGGATATAGGTTGTAGAGTGTGGGAAGTAAGAATGAATCGAAAACTTTCAATCATTTTTTGATCAATGTCATACATGCGATAGATTTTGTCATAAGGGTAGTGAATGCAGAACTCAGATTATGAATGGTTACAATAGTGGTATTATGTTTCAATCACTCAATTGTTACTATTAATCATGCAATTGGTTTGGGCATAGTAACACAGATGAGTCTACAATGGTAAGTAAGTTTCCTCTGCAACAAGGTGTCACATGCTATAAATGTAATAAGCCAAGACACATTGCTAGGTTTTGCAAAAGAAAGAATGTGAAACCCTTTGTTCCACAAAATAAGGTTGATTCAGTTGAAATAAAGAAGGAGATGAACAAGATATGGAAGAAAAATTAAGAGAATGAGGTGAAGAATGAGTCTGTGCCAAATACTAGTGCAAATGTTTCCTCTGGAAACTAGATAGAGAACTTTGGCTCAAGAGGATTTTTAACAAAAAACTTTCTAGACCCCTAGCAAAGATGTGATGCTAATACCTTCAACATATTGGTACATATACAAGTTGGTTTGGTTGATCTATTGGTGAAATATCCAGTGAGAAATATCTTAATGCATATATTTGTGAAATGTTTGGAAGTATTTGTGATATCAAATAGAGGGTTTGACAAAATTTTGACCAAAATTTCTCTATTTTAATTAATGCACATATTAGGTCACTGGAAAAGGGTTTATATTTCATTATGAATATTCAAAATTTCTTTGTTCTCAAGAATTTGAAGAGGAGAGCAATGCAAAGGAGAGATGAAGCAATTTTGAAGTGTAGAATGAAACCCTACTAGTGAAAACTCACAAGGTATTTACTATTTCTTACAAAACCCTAGTTTTAGAGAAGTGCAAGACGTTTACTCCACAAGTTATTGATGTGATTGAGAGGCCAAAACCTAAGTTCAAGAAGCACCCATACAAATCAATGGAAACGAATCTTGAAGGTGCATTTTCTAGGGTTACTAGTGGTGTGATGCACATAAAGGATGTGTGAATTTCCATTCACTCAAAGATTGATGAATATGATCATTTGAAGTTGTAGAATCTAGAGAAAAGAGTTCTAGGTCAAGAGAAGAAGAAGGATCATCTAAAGATAAGGAAAAAGGAAAGTGAATAGCTAAGAAATTTGAGAAGACTCCTTCGGTCCAAGAGCATAGTCTTATGAAGTTTGATGCATTATTTAGTGCTATTATAGAGCATGGTGCATTAAAGGAAACAACACTACTATATGAAGAGCCGAATCCTACTGAAAAAGTTACAATTTAAAAGGAAATAGAGATTTATATGATCAACTTTGATGTGAATCTAGGTGATATTCATGATCAACTCTTTATGAGTCTTGTAGATTCACCCGGTGCCAACAAACAAGAAGCTATGGTAGAAGAAGAAAAGATAAGAAAACAAGCTCTGGAGAAAACTAGAGTAACCCTTACTCATGAAGAAAAAATAAGATTTTCTCAATTGTAAGCAAAATAATTCAAGACCAAATAAAGGGTAAATACCCTAATGGGGAAGGAATCAAAATAAATCAAGAGGATGGAGAGGAACATAGAGGAGATAATAGCCAAGATTCTTGTAGAAATGAAGAAAGTTGTGTCTACAAATAAGGAAACCACTCCTCCAGAGACTAAAGATCAAATGCAACAAGAAACATCTATTTCGTAAATCAATGAGCTAGTTATAGAGCAACATGATCATCAACAAGAAGATATGTTGATAGAAAACACTCCTCCAGGTGTGGAGATAACTGATGAGTAGAACAAAGAAGTTGAGCAAGGATTCCTAGAGAAGATTGAAGTTTAAAAGGAACAAACTTTACCTCCGAAAGTTGAGAAGCTTGTTGAAGAGTGCTCTAGAAGTGGAGAGAATGAGAAGAGTGATTCCTTCAGAACCTCTAGAGATTCATTGAAATATCTCTTGGATATGCAATTACAATTTCAACCTGTGGTGTCTACACAACTGTTGTAGATTCCTATGCAATAAGGTCAAGTGGACCTGAACAAAATTTCCCCTCTATATAACCTACAACTTGGTGATATTTTTCATGCATCTATGAGAAAGGAGATTCTTCAAACTTACCAGAAGAGTACTGAGTTGGTGGATGAAGTTGTGAAGGTATTGCAAGAAGGACTTCCCAAAATTTCCATTGAAAATTCTTTATTTGATGTGCAACAGTTGAAGTTATTGTTAGATTCCTTTAAGGATTATTCTACTAGTTTGGAAGAAAAGATAGAGAAATAAATGGCAAAGAAATTCAATGATAAAAGGATAACTAATGTTTCCGATAAGTGTAGTATTGCACATGCCAAGTTGCAAGGAAAATTGAAGGAAGTTCAAAGGTGTTTGGAAGAAGCCAAAAAATTATTTCAATTTTGTTTAAAGTGGACAGTTTATACAAGGAGCATTAAGGATTAGATGGAATCAATCAAGTCTTAAATTGCTCAAGCCTCAAGTGTTTATGATCTGGTGAATGATGGAGATGGAGCTACTAGAGTAGTCATTGAAAGTCTACATGGTCAATTATTATTATTGTAGGAACAAAAGGAGAATATCACATTGCAATATAGTCAACTATGAGATATGGTAAGTGCAAGGCTTACATCCTCAATTGGAGTTTTGGTCAATGCAAAGAAGGTTGTGCAAAAGACAACAATACCTAGTTCTTCAAAAGAAGGAGAAGACCTCCATGTATAGTTTGAGAACCATAGCTACATTCTTACCTTTTCCAAGAAGGATTGGAAGGTTTCCAAGGAGGATTGGGAGACACACCTTACAAAATTAAAGGCAACATATCAGAGTTAAGGTGTACATTTTTTAATTTTTATAGTCAATTTTTGATATCAATGTACATATGCAAAGTAAGTTGATGGTGTTGCAGTATAGTTTTGTCTTTTTGGTAATGGATGCCATGTTGGGGAGGCCCCTATCCTCACATAAGCCTAATAAAAGAGTGGGCAAAGATATGGCCTAAATTTGTGCCCTTTTCCCTTGATGTCAAAGGGGGAGTGAAGCAAAGATGTAATACAAATTTTGTGCCCTTTTCCCTTGATGTCAAAGGGGGAGAGAAGCAATACAGTACGTTAGAGAAGTGTGTTGCCATCAATGACAAAGGAGGATATTTTTAATAACATGAGAATGAAAATATATAGTGTTTTAATTTATGGAAACTAATGGTATAATTGATTATGCATTTATATGTACATAGTCCAAAGAAGTTCGAAGAAGACCAAGAGTTTTGGTGAAAACTGCCTAAGTCCCAAACTAGAACAATAAGTAACAGAGCAACAATTTTGTGGTCCGCATTGCTCCACTTTGTAAAATATTATCATGCAATTATGAGGTAATAATGGTATGTATTGAAGGTATCTATATATGAAGTTTCAAGGTTGCATGTCTTTTGCAACTGAAGATATCGATGGCAGAGTATCAGGATTAGTAGTAGAGTTACATGTGCAAAGTGCATATTGGAATGCTTTGTATTCCATCGTAGATGATTATTATGTTGTGTTATTTTGAGGAAGTGTTTGAGGATGTCAAAAGTGTGTGCAATCCAATTGGAAAGTTATTTGGTAGTGCGTAGCCGAGTTATGGATAAACAACTAGTTCATTCGATTGTTGCTTTCACGGGTTTGTTGTCGCAGGTGTTGACCCTCACGTGTTTTGGTCGTCTTGAGTTGAATTATGAAAGGAGAGGAATCATGGGAGTATTTATAGGTCATGATGATAACCTATTTTGGTGAAGAAAACATTTTGGCTTCTTTCACAAGGTATGTGGGTTGGAGTTTTGAGTTGGAATGTTATGTTGTTGCACATTTCATCTAATTAGACCGACCTAATTGATGATATTTTTGTTTTTGGAAGATGTATCTAGATATAGAAGGTCAATTTAGTGCAGGTTGCAGAGAGGTGAAATAAGTGTGAAGTGTGATGGTGGCATTGAGAAGGATGAAGTGTAAAAATTAATTTATGAAGCTCAATTAGAATTGTATCTCTTGACATGTTGCGAGATGCATTATTAGTGATTCAAAATCGGCAATGAGCCACATTCTTTATTCTGCTATTCTCGTGGTGAGCCCTTGATGGTAGGAGGCTTTCTTTACGGATAGTGGGTCTGTCCTTAATCATTATAATCAATTATAATATATTGTGGCTAATCCTCACCATGGTTTTTTCCCTTTCAAGGGTTTTCCATGTAAATTTTGTGTTCTTGTGTTGATTGTTGTGATGCATGCTTTAATTGCTCTTTTCCATTTCTGAAAGTTTGGTGAGATGATTTGAATGCATGTTTAAGTTGATGAAGTTAATAAATTTCAATGAATAATGAAGTTTACCCTCCTCTTGGTATTTGGTGTTATTTTCTACTTTAGTGTGGAGTTTGGTGTAATTCATGCTCTCACTAAAGTGGAGCTAAATGTAGCATCATAAGTGCCTCACACTGAGGAGCTTTACACTATGTTTCTCCCCTAAATTGTGAGCCTAATTGTTCCTAATTTCCTAAATTATACTGCATTCTATAGCCCTTTTTACCTTTTTGAGGTGTAAGCATTGAAAAAAGCCATTTATTTAATGTTTTTCCCCTGACACCCTATTTCCTATAAATAGGGCTAGGAATGGGACACCCTTGGGTGTCTGAGTCTCCCTATTTTTCCGGGATCCAAATTTGAATATGTTAGTGTTGATATTTTAACATTTGAAATTAAAATTGAAAATATCGACTATTGAGGTATAATTTTCAGGAAATTAGAATAAATGTCTATAAATACCTAGTTATTGCATCATTTGAAATCTATCTAGCATTAACAAGCATTACCTAACAAGGGAAAATTGAGAGCAAGTCAAGAGCAACATTTTAGAGCTTTATTGCAACAATTCAAGATCCTAACATCATGTCAAATATTATGTGAGTTCATATGTGTTTGTTATCATTGTTTATGAAGGCTAACCCTTGCTATAGGTATCCAATAAATTCAAGAAATTCAAGAAAGCAAGATCCAAGACCTTGAAGTGATGTGTATGACACCAGTCCTTCAAGGAAGCCATTGAAGGGTGGTGAGTTGGAGCATTTTGTTGATTCATCATTCCTTCGTATAATTTATCTTTACTATCATTGACATTGCCATTGTGGAAGTAGAAACACTAACACGAGGTTTGACTAAGGTAAGCCCCTAAATAGCACAACATTTATTCTCTCTTTGAGTGTGCATGTTTTAGGTTTGAGGAGGATTGAAGATGATTTATCCATTATCGCATTCAAAACCCTACATCTTGTCAAGCTATGAAAAATCACTTACAAAATTATCTGACAATGATCCGACAAGTCTACAAGTGGAAACATGGATCTCAGATCTGACATTAGAGGACTACAAAAGCATATCAGGACACCCCTATAAGGACTCAGATGCCCTTGGGTGCCTATGTCCTCTTATAGTGACTGAATCCAATTTTTCAAGATAGGTATACAACATTCTGCCCTTCCTAGATCTGTTTATAAATCCTTGTTATAGTCTGTCAATTGTTGAAAGCTTGCATTTTTTATATTAGGTCACATAGTCTAATTAGGTTCATCAAGCAAAATAAATTCCAATCCATTCCAAGACCCTAAAAGATGCAAATCTAGGTCTGATTGTCTCACCTTCATGGTTGAAAGTCAATTTAAATGCCTTATTGATCTCCATCTTAATGAAACCCTAGAAAAAGGAGTAAAACCAATCCTAGACCTAAGGTTATCTTTTTCTATGTTTAAGACAATATACTTACATCTCGATTAATAAGATGTTGGATGATATTTTTCAATTTCATACAAGTACGTGTCTTATGAACTTTTATTTTATGATACTTGCAATAGTCATTTTCATTGTACCATGAGGGTTTTAATTGTGGTTCATTATGCTATCTTTACTCTGAAAGCTTAATAAGGAAGGTTTGGGCCAAGTCATTTAATGTAGACTCTATTCGTTCCCTTAGGGGAGTGTATTTTTATCTAGGATTATTGTTTTATTTAGGTTCTCCCCTTGGGAGAGTCACATTTTGGTTATTTTGTTGTGTGTTAGGTGGTGGTTGTATATTTTACATAAATTTAATATCCACTACACCATAATTGGTAATGTTCTTGTTCATGGTCCATAGGCAAGGTTTATCATTGGAGTGTGAGGCATGGTCTTTAATTTCTTTCTAAATTTTCATAAGTCCTTTTGAAATAATGGATTTTTCAATAGTGAGTCATTTCTCTATGATCTCATCAAACGTGTTAGCGCATTACACTTGTAGGTGGAAACCCATTTCTTGATTGATATTTTGGAAAAAAATTCTCACGAGTTATTTTTTTGGTATGACCCATGGGAATTTACTAGCTATATTCCTCTAACATTGTAGAAAGGAAGTGAATGATTCTCCATTTCGTTATTGGGTGTTGTATAAATTGATCATTTATTTAGTGTTCAATGTTTTAAGAGAGGTGACCTATGATTTTTTCAACCAGTTCATGAAAGGTCTTGATACCATGTTGTAAAGAAGAGAACCATTCTATTGTTTTTCCTCCTAAACTTCAGGGAAAGAGGTGCATAAAATATGTCATTATAAGCTATCTCTAGGGAGCTATGTAAAATTATTGTATATGGTCTTGCGGATCACCTCTTACTTATACTTGTCCAAATTTGGCATTTCAAAGTTGTGAGGGAAGGGAAATATAGGTATTGTTCAATCAAATAAATAAGGACATACATCCTTAAGTGTGTATTTTTTTCTTCATATGTCCTAATTACATGTTAGTTATTTTATCATGCAAGCTTTGTATTTGTGATGCCAAGTAATTGGTTGTCTCGATTGGTGGCTGATTCAAGGGAATATATGTTTGATGATTTGGAATGGTTGATGAATTAAATGAAGGATTTTTATTTTGAGGAATAGTTTGCTATTGTAGGATATATTGAATGAATTGGATAAGAAATTATGAGATTGATAGATATGTGTGTTTTTGGAGATGATAAATGGAATGGATTGAGAATGAAATTGTGACTAATTCAGAATGTTTGTATTCATGGGTATGTTAGATGTGGAAGAGTGATTTGGGATGTTAAATGAGGAATTTTGTGAATAGTTTGGAATATATGTATTTGTGGAAGGTTGTGACTTGTTTGGATTGCTAAGTGTAGAATATTGGCGGGAATGAGTGGGGATGTATGTGTTCATGGATATGTTGGATGTTTGTGAAGTGTATGGAATATGTGTATGGATTGTGGATGTAATAGGTTTTGAAGTAAATGAGATATTAGTATGAATGGTTTATGTGCTAGGTCATGAAGTGAAGGAGGTATTAGTGTTTGTGTTAATGTTGGATGTGAAATATTGGGTGTAATGAGGTATGGATGAATAAATTTGGTGATTAGGAATATATATGGTCATGTGATTAGATGTGAAGGGAGTTTGATAGAGTGGATTGATGTATTATTTAAAAATGGTATCAAATCTATGTCAATGGGAGGTATAGTTGGTTGACTTAATATAATTGACATCAAAGCTTGAGACATAGATAAAATGATCAATTGAGATATGGTAATTATTGCATTATATATGGTGATGACATGAGGTTTGTAAGGGCTTGTTCCCCAAGTGTAGCAATGCCAAAAATATGAAGGCAATTTTGTACCTTTCTATGCTAATGTTAGAAAATATTTGTTTGGGTCCATGGAAAGAAGGCAATCAATTATATTTATTACATCTAGATCTTGTTGAATATCTAATATTTTTTCTTGTTACAATTTGGTAGACTCATGTGTGATATCCTCTAGAATAACCTCTAATGAGGAAGGCTGTGGTGTTTGGTAATCACTAGGGATAATCAATTGAGGATGCATTCCAAACTCATGTTGTGTATCACCCAAGGTTGTGGTAATGTTAAAATCACTTTGATTGATCTCCACGAGTTTCTTATTTTGAGTCCTTGTTGTAGGAATACAAATTTGAAGACCTTATGAGATGATGATGTAAGGTGAAAATTGGATGATTTGATATGGATGAGTGGTTTCTTATGGAATTTTCTAAAAATATGATTTATATTTTGACAAAAGATGTATTGGTTTTGGATTATTTTTTTAGGTTTTTTTGATTGATGCAAAGATGGTGTAGGATAAAACATTAATAGGTAAAATTTAATCTAGATCTTCATGAGGTGATAAATGATAGCATTTGGATGATTTTTTACTTGAACTAGACTAATGAGTCTAATAAAAAGGATGAGAGTGGGTTTTACTAACTTAAGACTAGTAAGACCCATAAGTAATTTTTTCTATAAGTTATCAAGACTAACTCAAATATCTACTTGAAATAGGAAGATTCTCAAGAAAAGAGCCAAGCTAGTGATAAATGATGGAATATCTAAACTAGATTATGAATGTTTTGGTTGCTAGATATTTGGATGATTGATTATGATGAAAATGATTTGTTTGTCCAAGCCTAGAATAGGGAATCCATAAAAATGTAATATGGGATGTATATGACTATGGTCAACATGGATGAATAATGATGGTAAATTTAGCTTAGATATGCTACATGTATGATGTCTTAGGCCTCGCTTTGTTAAAGGCCCTAAAAGTTGACTTTGAAGAATTCTAGAAATCTAGATATAGTTCAAATGTACCAATATATTTATCAAATAATGACAAAAATATGCCTCGGCGCACCATAGTATATCTTAGAAATGCAAAAGCATGTATTAAAAAAAAAAGCACAAAAATAGACCTTTATCAAAGAAGTGCATGTGTTAATAGCTTAGGCTTGTTCGTGAGTCAAATCCAAATCATCAATGTATAAGTCAAATGCATAATTGTGTGAATCAAAAAATCACCAAAGGATAGCTTAGATACATTAAATAATTGGTCATATATGCAATTATGCATATTAAAAGTGTAGACATGTAAATACACCCCATTGACATTGTGCATCTAATCCCAACCTACTAACATCATTTCATCCTGAATTATCCTGCCTAACCATTTAATCAAATCTCCTTAACTTATTAAATTCATCAATATTCCTCCCTTAATTAAATAAACCAGTTATTTAATTAAGTCACCTCTTCTCGATAATTAAATTAATCATCTAATCTAATTATCCTTGTTTAATTAAATAATCAATTTTATTTAATTAAATCTCTAAAATCTATCTATTAAATTAAATAAATTAAAACCTTATTTGATTTAATCTAACACCATCTCTTTTAATTAAATAAATCAAAATCCTTATTTAATTTTTCTCTTATCATATTCATCTCTTATTTGATTTAAATAAATCCATAAATTTGAGTCAAATAGGTCACATCTTCTAATCTCTCATTAAATTAATTAACCCTTGATTAATTTAATCTCTTGTCATGTCCCATCCTTTAGATTTTGCAAGTTGCACATGAAAATAGATATAATTCATTTATTAAATCTTTATTTTCCTCACAAGGCATCTTTGAATATTCTCCAAGTTTGAATTCAAAAATTCCATGACATGTACATCCAACAAGGCAATAACTCC
>VDFB02154238.1:0-76251 GCA_007258455.2 Sequoia sempervirens | reverse complement strand
GGACATATATTGATTTAGAAAATGATACTCCACTTCAGCTTTATGTAGCTTTCAAAAAGAAACAAAAAAAAAGTGATTGTAAACATATCATGACAACCATATTTTTGATAATATGTAAAAACTGAAAGAATGAATATTATATATTAATGAATGAATGTGAATATGTTAATTAATGAATGTTATATGTTAATGAATGAATGTTATATGTTATTAATGGATGAATGAATGTTATATGTTATTAATGGATGAATGAATGAATGTTATATGTTATTAATGGATGAATGAATGATTTGTAAGGAAAGCAGAGGTGCGGAAACAACTTTCCTAACGTCAAAACCATAGGGGAGTAAGCAGAAAGTACTTTTAATTTTCTAACTACAGTTCAATTAAGACACACATGAAGGAATAACAGAAATAGAGCAAATACACAAAGACAAATCAAACAACAAATTTTATGTGGGAAACCCTTTCGGGAAAAAACCCACCACACCAAGTTGTATCTCTTTGTATTACAGTAACAAAATTACATACAATTAGAAAGAACTTTCTGGTGTTAGTCACATTAGCTTATTCTCACTGTTCAAACCAGTTACAAACAATGCTCTCTCTTCACAATTTGATTCTCTAGCTCTGTTCATCACATACAAAACAGAATCCCATCTGCTTTAAATCTTTTGTGCATCCTTATTCGCCAATGCCAACCATAGACAGTTTCCATTCGAGTCTTGATTTTTCCTTACATGCTATTTTTTCCAGCGCTGCAACAGTTACAAAAAAAAATTGACTTCAGTTTGAAAAAACTCCTTCCTCTGATTCAACCAGTAGGATGCCACACAGGATGATCACACGGTCAACGACATTCAACTTTGTTGGCATATCGGTGAGAAACTCACAATGTATCCTCGATGCCACAAAGTCCTCATATCGATATCGCTATAGCTTCCACGAGTCGGCAAGAAGCTATAATGAATGTATAAGTCACAATGAAACCATCGATGTCCACTTTGATCCTATCGGCAAAGGTTTCCCTTATCGGCGAGACTCATATCGAATGTATAAGTCATAGTTGATCAGACATTCCATCGACAAGACTCTTCGTCTTCGCCAAGACCTTCTGCCGACAAACTTGTGCTACTCCGAAGCCTTTCACCTATCGGCAAGACTCCCATGGTTTCGGTGAGACATCATACCAAAACAGAACTTCCACTGAAAGCCACACTGTCACCAAGACTCGTGCCTATCACCGTGACCTTTCTCTGAGTTCCCTAAGTCTTACCGAAGACTTACTATCGGCAAGACTCATGACTCTCGCCATGACGTTTCACTGAGCTCCATCATGTCTTACCGAGTCGGAAAGACATAAGCCCTTTGCCAAGATGTTTCTCTGAGCGCCCAAAGATAACCCGAAGAATTCTGTCGGCGTGACTTATGACTTTCGCTAAGACTTCCCAACGAAATATTTTGTCACCGCGAAGTCACCACGAGGATACAATCTGTCGACAAGACTTAGCTTCATCGCTGAGACATCTCCCCGCGAGCCATGAGTTACTTCAACATTCGCCTTGACACCCGAGAGTAGCCATTGTCGGCGAGACATTGCATACTCACTGGGACATCTCATTGAAGCCCTAGCATTAGCCCAATGTCGACGAGACTTACACCATTCGTTGGGACTTCTCCCCGACATCCGTGAGCTAGCCTGATTAGATCACACTGTCGCCCGAAGAAAACCATTCGCCAAAAGGTTATGCTGAAAACACAAAGTCACAGCGATAGACTTTGTGGGCAAGACTTCAACCTTGTCACAGTGATAGGATCATTTCAAGAGCATTAGAACTGTTAGTCGCCCATACATGAACACTGTCACAATGACTTTTCCCTTTAGGAGTTTCATGTCAGTAAGGATTGAGGCACATATTCCAACAAGCTCCCACTTGACGAAGATCTTACTGACACCTCCATAGCATAACAAAATTACTAAAATTCATGGGCCAAGAGGCCCATCGAATTGGCACACCAACTGAACTTGTTTGTGCTCACAGGCTTCGTCAAAGCATCTACAACATTCTCTAGAGTATCCACTTTCTCCAAAGAGACCTTCCCATCCTCCACCATATCTCATACAAAATGATACTATACATCTATATGTTTTGTCCTGGCATGGAAAGTAGGATTCTTTGCCAAACATATAGCACTCTGGGTATCACAGTAGATAGTAATCTTTTCTACATCAAAGCCAATGTTAGAACAAATACATTTTAACTAGATTGCTTCTTTATAGGCATGTGTGGCTGCCATGTATTCTGCCTCTGTAGTAGACAAAACAACTATAGCCTGCCGCTTGCTCATCCAACTCACTGCACCACCATTCATCATGAAAATATATCCACTAGTAGATCTTCTGCTATCAATGTCCCCTGCCCAATCAGAATCCACATAACCTTGAATGCTGAGAGTCTTATGTGATTCAACCAAGTTACCATGGTAACACAAAGAATAGTCTGAAGTGCCCTTCAGATATCTAAACACTCTCTTCACAGCATCCCAATGTGTTCTTCCAGGATTTGCCATAAAACGACTAAGAACTCCCACTGCTTAGGCAATGTTTGGCCTTGTACAAACCATAGCATACATGAGACTGCCAACTGCACTTGCATAAGGCACACTGGTCATGTCCTCCATCTCAGAAGAAGATTTTGGACAATCCTCAACAGATAGCTTCATTCCCTGTGTAACTGGAACAACTAGCTGCTTGCATTCAGTCATACAAAATCTCTCTAGAACAGTCATGACATATTTACTTTGACTGAGCCAAAGCTTTTTGTTCTTTTTGTCCCTGGTTATTTCCATTCCCAGAATATACCCTGCTGCACCAAGATCTTTCATCTCGAACTTTGCAGACAACTAAGACTTAAGATAAGAAATCATTAGCTTACTATTGCCTATGAACAACATATCATCAACATAGAGAGCAATAATAAGTATTTGATCACTTTCAACTTTGTAATACACACAGTGATCACATTTTGATCTTACAAATCCCAATGACAAAACAAACGTGTCAAAATTTTGGTACCACATTATAGGGGACTATTTTAAACCATACAGAGATTTCTTTAACTTGCATACCAGTCTTTCTTTACCTTTTTCCACGAAGTGCTCTAGCTGGGACATATAAATTTCTTCTTCAAGATCACCATGAAGAAACACTATTTTCACATCCATCTGTTCAATCTCTAAATCATATGTTGATGCAAGTGACAAAATAAATCTAATAGATGTTAGCTTAGCTATAGGAGAAAAGATTTCTTCATAGTCAATCCCCTCTACCTGGGAATAACCTTTTGCAACCAGCCTCACTTTATATTTTTCTACACTGCCATCTAGACCTATTTTCCTTTAAATATCCATTTGTAGCCTATAGATTTTCTGCCTTTAGGCAATGGAACCAAACTCCAGGTGTCATTCTTTTCTAATGATGCCATTTCTTCATTCATGGCTTCCAACCAAGAGTTTGAATGAGACATTTTAAATGCCTCTTTCACAGTCCTAGGTTCTTTAGTGCTAGAAATTAAAGCATAGGCACACATAGACTCAATTAAAGAAAACCCATACCTTTCAGGTTGCTTTCTTTCATAAGTTGACCTCCTCACAGGCTGAGGCTGAGGTGGTTCTTCGTCATCTTCAGAACTTTCAGAACTGCTTGAGCTCTCCTCAGTATCAAGTACATTTTGATTTTTCAATTCCTCTTTATCTGGTGTCTGAGGAATTGCTGCTACATCCTTTTCATTTTCTGATTTCTTCTTTGATTGTAGATCCAAAGTAGAAGGTTTCAGCTCACGAAAGATAATGCTTATGCTGTGCAAAACCTTCTCAGTCTCAGGGTTCCAAAGCTTGTATCCTTTTATGCCAGCACTATAGCCTATAAATATACACTTTATAGCTTTGTTTTCCAACTTGGATCTTTTTTCAAATAGCACATATGTATATGCCTCACAACCAAAGACACAAATATGTCTAAGAGAGGGCTTCTTTCCAGACCATGCTTCCAAAGGTGTCTTCTCAACAAGAGTAGAGTTAGGAGAGTGATTTACCAAGTAACATGTTGTAGAGATTGCTTCAGCCCAGAACTTTTCCTCCAAACTAGCACTGCTCAGCATACTTCGTGCTCTTTCCATTATTGTCCTATTGAACCTTTCAACAACTCCATTTTGCTGTGGAGTATAAGGTGTAGTCTTATGTCTTTTGATCCCATGATCTTTACAATACCTTTCAAATTCATCTGAACAGAACTCACTACCATTGTTAGTCCTTAAACATTTTATTTTTCTACCAGTCTGATTTTCTACAAGGTTTTTAAATTCCTTAAACCGACTGAACACTTCTAATTTACTTTTCAAAAAATATACAAATGCTCTTCTTGAATAATCATCAATAAACAACACATAGTATCTTTATTTAGACAAAAAAGGAACATTCACTGGACCAAACACATCAGAATGTATATAATCAAGTAAACTAGAAGTTTTGTGAGGACTGGAATAAAATGAAACACAGTGCTACTTTCCATATATGCAATGTTCACATAAATCAAATTCAAGGTTACAATCTTCAAGCCCTTCTACCGGGTTTTTATTTTTCAAGGTTTTTAGACCTTTCTCACCAATGTGGCCAAGCCTATGATGCCAGAGCATAGCCTTCTCTACTAGAAGTTTAATCTCCATGGAGTTTACACCATTAGGAACGTTTTCCTTTTTTTCTTCATGAGCAACCTTAAGTGACTTTGCAGAGACACTATTGGATTGAATAGCTTGTGCATCCAGCTTGTATAGAGTACCAATTCGAGAACCCCTAGCCAGCACCATAGAGACTCTAGTCATCTTGCAGCCATTTCTCGAGAACGTGACCTGCACTCCGATATCATTGAGCTTACTTACAGAAAGTAGATTTCGAGCCAGACCTAGTATGTGCATCACATCATTGATTCCCTTCACTCTTCCATCAAGGAATTGAATTTTGACTCTTCCACGACCAACAATTTCCAAAGATGATTCACTTGCCAAGTATACCTTTCCACCATTGTATTCTTTATACTTCGTGAACCATTCTCTATGAGATGTCATGTGGAAAGATGCTCCAAAATCAATCAGCCAAACATCATCGGATGCCCATGTAGCCAAAGCTACAATGAAGGCATCTGCATCACTCTGAGAAGAATCATTTCCAGAAGAGTTCTTCTTCTTCTTTTTCTCCTCCTTGCAATCCATTTGAACATGATCAGGTTGCCCATAGTTCCAACACTTCACCTTTGACTTCTTGCCAGGAGACTTTGATCTCCCTTCTGATTTCAATCTGGACTTCTTGTCCTTCTTCTTGCCTTTCTCCTTCGGTCTACCTCTAACAGCCAGAGCCTCCTTTGTCATCTCAGAAGATTTTCTTCTCATTTCTTCTTATAACAGAGAAGCAACAACATCTTCCTTGAATGTGGATGTTGTACTCCCAATGGCCATCACTAGATGATCCCAAGAATCAGGCAGAAAACACAACAACAACATGCAACGATCTTCATCTTCAATATTTACACCAACAGATGTCAGCTAAGCAATCAGCATGTTGAAAGCATTTAAGTGATTAGCAATAGACCCTCCTTCCTGCATCCTCAAAGAGTACAGTTTCTTCCTCAAGAACAACTTGTTCACCAAGGACTTGCCTTGATAAATAGATGCTAATCTTTTCCACAAGGAAGATGCAGTATTTTCTTCATGCACGTTCAGAAGAACAAAGTCTGCCAAACAGATCCTTATCAACCCTTTAGAATTTCTATCTGCAAGGTCCCAATCCTCTTGCTTCATGCCTTGAGGCATTGTTCTAGACACAACAGTCCAAAGATCTCAGTCTACTAACAGATCTTCCATTTTGAGTTTCCATAGCTCAAAATTGCTTCCATTGAATTTCTCTATATCCATCCTACTGGATGTGCTCACCATCTTAATCTGTAATTAAATTAAAAGAACTCTACAAAACTCCCACTGAAAAGGATTGACACAAAAAACCCAACCCACTCACAAGGACAACACAATTGGCTAGGCTCTGATACCACTTGTAAGGAAAGCAGAGGTGCGGAAACAACTTTCCTAACATCAAAACCACAGGGGAGTAAGCAGACAGTACTTTTAATTTTCTAACTACAGTCCAATTAAGACACACATGAAGGAATAACAAAAATAGAGAAAATACACAAAGACAAATCAAACAATAGATTTTACGTGGGAAACCCTTTTGGGAAAAAACCCACCACACCAAGCTGTATCTCTTTGTATTATCGTAACAAAATTACATACAATCAGAAAGACAACTTTCTGGTGTTAGTCACATTAGCTTATTCTCACTGTTCAAACCAGTTACAGACAATGCTCTCTCTTCACGATTCAATTCTCTCGCTCTGTTCATCACATATAAAATAGAATCCCATCTGCTTTAAATCTTCTGTGCATCCTTATCCGCCAATGCCAACCATAGATAGTTTCCATTTGAGTCTTGATTTTTCCCTGCATGCTATTTTTTCCAGCGCTGCAACAGTTACAAAAAACAATCGACTTCAGTTTGAAAAAACTCCTTCCTCTGATTCGACCAGCAGGATGCCACACAAGATGATCACATGATCAACAAAATTCAACTTTGTTGGCATATCGGTGAGACACTCAGTATCTCCCCAATGCCACAAAGTTCTCATATCGATATCGCTATAGCTTCCACGAGTCAGCAAGAAGCTATAATGAATGTATAAGTCACAACGAAACCATCGATGTCCACTTCGATCCTATCGGCAAAGGTTTCCCTTATCGGTGAGAATCATATCAAGTGTATAAGTCATAGTTGGTCAGACATTCCATTGGCAAGACTCTTCGTCTTCACCAAGACCTTCTGCCGACAACCTTGTGCTACTCCAAAGCCTTTCACCTATCGGCAAGACTCCCATGGTTTCGGTGAGACGTCATACTAAAAAAACTTCCACCGAAAGTCACACTGTCACCAAGACTCGTGCCTATTGCCGTGACCTTTCTCTGAGTTCCCTAAGTCTTACTGAAGACTTACTATCGGCAAGACTCATGAATTTTTCCGTGACGTTTCACCGAGCTCCATCATGTCTTACCGAGTCGGCAAGACATAAGCCCTTCACCAAGACGTTTCTCCAAGTGCCCAAAGATAACCCGAAGACTTCTGTCGGTGTGACTTATGACTTTCTCTAAGACTTCCCAGCGAAATATTTTGTCACCGTGAAGTCACCATGAGGATACAATCTATCGACAAGACTTAGCTTCATCGCTGATACATCTCCCCGCGAGTCGTGAGTTACTTCGACATTCGCCTTGACACCCGAGAGCAGCCATTGTCGGTGAGACATTACATACTCGCTGGGACATCTCATCGAAGCCCTAGCATTAGCTCGATGTCGGCAAGACTTACACCATTCGCTGGGACTTCTCCTTGACACCCGTGAGCTAGCCCGATTAGATCACACTGCCGCTTGAAGAAAACCATTCGCTAAAAGGTTATGCCAAAAACACAAAGTCACAGCAATAGACTTTGTTGACAAGATTTCAACCCTATCACAGCGATAGGATCATTTCAAGAGCATCAAAACTATTAGTCGCCCAGACATGAACACTGTCACAATGACTTTTCCCTTTAGGAGTTTCATGTCAGTAAGGATTGAGGCACATATTCCAACATGATTAATGTTATATGATTGGGTATGGGGAATTGAGAGTGATGTGAGGGGGGGGAAGGGGCCAAATGAGCTTCCACCGTCACGTGGTTGGCCCTATTAAGTAGAGATTATTAAACTATTCTCGAAACAAAGAGAAGCTCAATAAGGTAATGTACTTTTCAATATAAGAAATGCATCGTTTGAAGCATCAAACCAATATGCAGTCTGTATGTATGATTAGTCGTCAATCTCTGCAATGGTACATTTCCACGATTTTTTTTTTTTTTAAATTGATGCTTTGTCGCAATTTCGACGAAACCCACCGACGAATCAACAAAAAGGTTCAACGAAGTTGTTATAGTTGTGACGAAGGTTTCATCGTAACTCCTTGCCCATTTCATCGCAAGTTAGACGAACTTTTGGTGTTGTTTCCATGCTACTACTTGCCCATTTTGTCGCACTTTCGATGAACTTTTGGTGTTCTTCTGACGCTACTCCTTGCTCTTTTTGTCACCATTTCGACGAACTCTTGGTGTTGTTTTGACGCAACTACTTGCCTATTTCGTCGCAAGTTTGACGAACTTTTGGTGTTGTTTCCACGCTACTACTTTCCCATTTCGTCACACTTTTGATGAACTTTTGGTGTTCTTTTGATGCTACTCCTTGCTCTTTTCGTCGCCATTTTGACGAACTCTTGGTGTTGTTTCGATGCAACTACTTGCCTATTTCGTCGCAAGTTCGACAAACTTTTGTGTTGTTTCGACGCTACTCCTTGCCCATTTCGTCGAACTGGCAACAAACTTCTGGTGTAATTCGTCAGCGGATACACGAAGTGTTTGTCAATATTCTGATGAAAGTCCAAGCCATTTCACGATGCCGACGATTGACAATTCTTCGCCGTTATTTCAATGTTTCATTTATCGTCGGCCTTTCAACGAAAATATTTTCGCCATTTCATCACTTGTTCGACAAAGATTTGTCGAATGACCGACAAACGACTGTCGAAAAATGGTGCCAAATTCAGTAGTGTCCTAATCCTTAGGACCATAGTACGCTTCTTAATGGAGATACTATTGAAGCTCCTTTGATCCTTCTTTTGAAAAGATAAGTTAGATAGGAAAATGTCTTTCTTCTGAAGAACAAAAATCACATTATGATCTTTTACATTCTTATCATGATATCTTTGATTGGTCTTATGAGGATATGCCTAGTATAGAATCATCTATTGTAGTCCATAATATCATGTTAAATATCCCAATGCTAAGCTAATAAGACAAAAAACAATGAAATATGCATCCTAAGGTTTCCTTAATGGTCAATACTGAGATCCAAATGATTTTAAAACCTAAATTTATCCATCCTATTAACTATTCACCTTGGATATCAAATATAGATGTTGTTGTAAACCCTTATGGTCATATTTGTATATACATTATTTTTTGTGTTTTAAACAAAGATTATCTTAAAGACAATTTTCTTCCTAATATATTAATGATTGTAGACTCAACAATAGACCATGCATTGCTTTCTTTTATGAATGACTTCTTAGGGTATAATTAGATCCTTTTTAATCTGGAAGATCAATTTAAGATAACTTTCCCTAACCCCTTGGGGTACTTTATATTATGTAATCATGTTGTTTGGATTGAAGAAAGTTGGTGCAACTTACCAACATACTATGACTTATATTTATGAATTTATTCATAAAATTCTACAAGATTATGTTGATGACATGTAGGTTAAGTCTGCAGCTCACCAAGATCACATTAATATTTTTTGTCTTATCTTTGAGTGACTTCGGCTCTATAAAATGAGACTAAAACCCCTTAAATGTGTGTTTGGTGTGGATACCAGCAAAAATTTGGGATTCTTTATCTCTCATCATAGAATAAAAGTTGATACTCATAAGACAAATGCAATCATAAACATGCCTCCACCTAAAAATATTTCTCAACTTCATAGTCTTCAGGGGAAATTCAGGAAATTTGTAGATTTATTTCTCAATTGGTTGATCATACCCTTCCCCTTACCCATCTATTAAAGAAACGTGTACACATTTAATGGGACGCAAATTGTCAGAATGCTTTCAATTCAATTAAGAGTTATTTCACTAATCCTCCCATTTTAATGCCAATTGTACAAGGGTGACATTTTTTCTCTATACTTTAGCATTGTCTCGTGCTTTAGTAGTTATATTAGCTTAGCATGATGATGATGGAAAGGAGAGAGCAGTATATTATATCATTCATATCTTACTTGATTATGAAACCAGGTACACAATTCTGGAGAAACAATGTCTTGCTCTTGTTTTTGCAACACATAAGTTAAGATATATTACCTTCTTCATGTTGGAATTTGTGTCATTGTCAAGTTTGATCCTCTTAAACATTTATTTTTCTAAAACTAATCTCTCATGAAGATTAGTTAAGTGGGTGATGTCACTTTCTAAGTTTGACCTTTGATTTGTTTCTCAAAAAGCAATAAAAGGACAAGTCTTGGCCAACTAGTTAGTTGATGCACCTTCACCTTATTCTTTTCCTAATTTAGATGCTTTTATGAAAACATTCTTTCTATGCAAGATGACTCTATATGAAAAGTGTATTTCTATGGACCAAGGTGTCAATTTGGTTCTGATGTGGGAATAATTATATTCTTCCCCTCTAACAAACCAATCCATTTATCATTTCATCTATAATTTCTTTGCATAAATAATCTTGTGGAGTATGAAGTCCTCATTACTAACTTACGTGCCACATTATCTTTGAACATAAAAAATATTCAATTTTTTTATGATTCTCAATTAATTATAAATCAAATTACATGAACTTATCAGGCTAAACAAGATAAATGACATAAATATCAAGATTTAGCTTTATCTTTATTGAAAAATATCTCATCATTCACTATTGACACTATCTCACGAAAAGATAATAATCATGTGAGTGCAACAGAAAGTGTTTCTTCCCTTGTGACTTTTGACAATACATCAAATGGGTGTCACCTTATGATCCACTTTCTCTCTTTACCTACTATTATCAATAGATCAAATCCTACTAGTCTACTTTGTGCTAGTGCAGACCCTAGTGAATTATTTTCTCATTTATAATCATAAATAAAAGATTGATTTTCCTAGCAACATTTCTAAGAATGCTCGCATTCATATTCGAAATTGTGCAACACATTACATTATAATTTTTAATATTATTTATCTAAGATCTTACAAAAGACTCTTGCTCCATTGTCTAGATAAGTCTAAAATACCCCTTTCCCTCCAAGAAGATAATTTAGGCTATGGAGTTGGGAATGTAATGCCCCACCTGAAGCACAAGGCAAAACTTGATTGAACAACTTTTTTTTTGAAACACAACAATGACAACACCGAAGATACGACATCAACATGACACACTTATACAACAATGTACACACAAGCGCCATATGAAACACAAGGACAAAAAAACAAGATGACATCACCATTGCACAAGAAAGGTGGAAACAACAAAAGACTAATCACTTATGGGATAAATACACCATGAAGAACAAGAAAGAGAGATAAGAAAAATCTCCAACACAATGATTGATTACAACCCACAATCACATTCTCTCACAACACGACTCTAGAATAGGATGAGGGAATCATCAACCTCCAATCCATATCTAAACTCACTTAACTAACCAAAACAAGTATAAAGCTTCACCAAAGTATGTAAAACTAGGAGATACAAACTCTCCACTAACTGGAATGACCACAGGTCACTTCCAAACAAACCAAACACTTCCCAAGATGTCTTGTCACAACATGACATCACGCAAATGGAAAGTTGCTAAAACACAACCCTCAAGAACTATGAGGAATGTTGAGGAAACTAAAAATACCAACCAAGAAGGTTTACAACCTTCCCAATACTTCACAAGACTAGGTGCACAATCTCCCTATCCCTAGGTTTGCTAACCAAGCAACTTCAAAAGAGTGCATGCAAAATGATGCATGAGAACCCACAATTCCTCAAATAATACTCTTAGGGAAATGTTCCAAACATAAATAGACCCTTGGGACCATGATGAACAACTTTTTTGTACATGTTTTACTCGTCTAAGGTCTTGAAATAGAGGAGGGACTAACAAGACCAAAAAGAGTGAAAACTTGACTAGTTTTTTTGAAGACCTAGTCGACAAAAAAAATTGCCATAGGAAAACAAAAAGAGCACAAAAAAAATCCAACAAGGGTATTAGGCTTATAAAATCCTTAAATAACCTTGTTTAAGAATTTTTACATTCTAGAAAGTGTATGGGAACAAGGTCACCCAACTAGAGATAGGTAATTTTCAGCCCATCATCCTTCATAACCAGGCCACCCTAGTATGATACTAGGCCTCCCCACTAATTAAAATTCCTCCCCAACACACAAACATTCTAAAAGAGCCTAGGAACTCTTGAGCTAACTAGGTCGCCCCAATACAACACCAAACCGCACAAACTCAGTGGGAGACACCTAAATTCATTTTAAACTCAAAATAAATGTTATGAAATTAATTTTAAACATACAACGCATAAATACATCATTATAAATTTATGATCATTCTCAACACCAACACCAAGACACATAATTAATTTTAAACCCTAAAATTCCAAATGATTACAATTTGTCTCAAGAAAGTGTTGCTGTAGGTTTTTATTTTCCTAGTGGGTTATTTATTTTCCCTTAGTCCTAGGTTTTTCCTACATTTTATTAAGCTTGGTTAGGATAATAAAGTGATTTTATTACTAATAGATAAGTGATGTGATGTCCCCTTCCTTAAAGGGTGGAGCACTTTCCACTTTCGGTGGCATCCTTCACTTTTGGTGGTTCATATCCACTTTTTGTGGTTGACTCCTATTGGTTGGATTTTCCACCTACATCCTCTCCTTAGTTCTATCTAAACTCACTATCTAACTTGTATTTGAATATTCTTGCAATATTTGTACTGTAGATTTTTAGCTTGAAGCTCTTAATGCAATTGTGTCACATCGACATTGCATAATCTCTCCGAGTCCTGGTTTGCATCCTTATGTTTTTCCAATTTATGTAACTTTGATTTTCTCTTAAAAAGTTCCTTGGGTTATTCAATATATTTCATATTTTTAACATGGTATTAGAGCTTTTGTTTTGAGAAATCTAGGTTCATACATTCTTAAATGAGAGATTGATTTTTCTTGTAAGATCTTGTAAATTCTTATGTGCTCTTCTCTTGTGTTTTTGAACGATCTAGAGAATCAAAAAGGATTTGCAAAGATCTAATTACCTCTTTATATTTCATATGTGTTTTGTGAGATTTGGGTGATTTTAACATTTTTGGTTATACTAGAAGCATTTTTTACTATTTTGATGCATCCAAGAGGCTCGAGAAAGTCAAGATTGACTTTTGTTTCATCCAAATTGGAGATCATTTGACATAGTTGCAAACGAGGGTTTGAAGCTTTGATTTGTTGAATAGATTTTTATTGGAGCATTTTCAATCCAGATGGATCTTTCTATTGCACTTAGAAGACCTAGAAACCCCTATTCTCATAAAAAATTGTCTATTTTAGATTTATTTTTGTCAATTTTTTTTTTTTTTGAAGGGATTGTCACTGCAGGCTAAATTCAACCATTTTTTAAAAATGCATAACTTTTTGCCACAATGTCTATTTTTGGCAAACAAGATATCCTTGGAAATCTAGAGATGAGCACTTTCCATCCACAGAGGTATTGAATTTTTTTTTCATTTTTTGCCAGATATTGCAGGTTGAAGTTGTTGTTGCATTTTTTCTTCAACAATCCACAACTTTCACACCAGAGCTTCATTTTTTGGAAACAAATAGGTGTTTGAAAGGTATTGAAGAGAAATACACAACTACATGGATACTTTTTCCATATTTGGTATCAGGATGATTTTATATCAAAATTTACAATTTTGGTCATTGTGGGCCTATTGAGTGTTATATCTTGGAAAAGGCTTTGTAAATGCACTAGTCATAAAATGCCAAAATTGTAATATTTGGGGGGTGATTTTCGATACTATTCTAAAGGGTGGGAGTGTATTGCTCTTCTTATTTGATGTTCTTTTGGTGTCATTCTTGGTGGAATTAAACAAGCAATTTTTAATCACGAACTAAGATAAAATTTCATTTAAGGGGGGGTTAATCATGTTTCTTAAATTTCATCCTTTTGTTGTCAGGCTAAATTCAAAGAACTATTTGTCTTGGAAACAAGGGATAACAAAACATTTCCTTGAGTGAGATCTACTACTCTATCTCCTTGGACTCATTCATGAGCTAAGTGACATTTATTAGAAGAATACATGGTGTAACAATAATGACATGGTCTATGGACTAATATGTCTTAATGTTCCTATGGATACTCTACATCACATAGAGCACACCAAGTTCCTTGTCACTGCTTGGACCATCATCCAACAGTTGTATGGAGACATTGAATCTTCAGCTAAAAGTGATGTTTCCTTGGAAAACCAGACTATTGTAGATGATACTAAGACTTATGTTGCCTCTTCTTGTATGGAAACATCTTATGTGAATGATCAATTTATTGATACCCCATCAACATCACCTGTTGTAAATTCAGATTCCAAAGATGCTTCTTTAAAATCCTCTAGTGATTCATTGTAGTAGGATTAGTTATGTCTTCTAGAGTTAGTCCATTGGGACCAATTTCTACCATAAATCTCTTATTTGTTTATAGACTCCCTCATCTTGGATCTAGATAACACTATTGCAGATATACCTCTTCTCTTTGAGGACCACTTTTTTTTCCTTGCATCTAATGCTACTTCTGAGTCTAGAGTTTCTTCTTTGAAATATTCCAATGACTTCTTGCAGCAAGGCATCCATAGTATTCTTGATTCAATTTTGTGGGATGATCTCTTGACAGGTATTTCAAACTTGTTTATGAAGACACATATTGCAAATTTGGAGGACACACTTGAGGGGTTATCTCTCATTTTTTATGATAATCATTGCACAACTATTGTCAAACCATCATTGTCTTTGGATTGTGCTCTACATTAGTCTCTAGGAGATTGTAATTTGTCATCTTCGGCAGTGTGGCCTAGAAAGCCTGATTTGATTGTGACACCTTTTAGCATTGACATGGGGATACTTGAGCCAACTTCAAAGACTTCACACATCTTGCACTTTCTTCCTACATATTCCTTTCAAGACTTGGGAGATAGATTACATACACCATTGGTTTTGTTTCTTCCTAAGGGGAGGAACATTATTTGATGATTGTGGACCATCTTTTGCATCCAATTTCGAGCATCTACCATTGGATCTCTTTGGGAGGGGCTACTTAGTTCTTCTCTTCTACTCTCTCTATTTTGGGGGGTTTTCTCTCTCTATTTGTGGGGGGGGCTTCTTCTTTGGGGGGGAATTTTATATTTACATGGGTATCTAACATGGCTTCATTTGTTGGGACCCATAATATTTTACATCCTCCTAAGCTATGCTTAAGGGGGGTGTTGATGTAGGTTTTTATTTTCCCAGTGGGTTAGGTCCCAGGTTTTTCCTACATTCTATTAAGCTTGCTTAGGATAAAAAAGTGAGTTTATTACTAGGAGATAAGTGATGTGGTGTCCCCTTCCTTAAAGGGTGGAACACTTTCCACTTTTTGTGGTTAACTCCTATTGGTTGGATTTTCCACCTACATCCTCTCCTTAGTTCTATATAAACTCACTACCTAGCTTGTATTTACATCTTCTTGCAATCTTTGCATTGTATCTTTTTTAGCTTGGAAGCTCTTAATGCAATTTTGCCACATTGACATTGTATAATCTCTCAGATTCCTGGTTTTCATTCTTATGGTTTCTAGTTTATGTAACTTTTATTTTCTCTTAAAAAATTTCTTGCCAGGTTATTCAATCTATTTCAAATTTCTAACAAAGAGAGGTTCATTTACAATTTATATTACAATTACTTTTAAATACATAAGGAGAGGACTCAAATATACTTCAAACATAAAATTACATTTAATTAAACTAATTACAAAGAAAATAAAAAAGAAAGAGAGAGGTATATCGATGTTGCTTTGCTCCTCGAACCTATAAACACCAATGATGGTTTCCACACCACCCTACACATGAAACCAGTAAGGTTCACTCCCACTATGCTAGTAGATTGTTAAATGGCCCAAAAAAACTCACACAAGACACACTGGGAGATGTCATACACTCACGCCAATCACAAAGTAAACATTCATAAAACATATCACACAAGGATATCAGAGACAATCAAGCATCAAACAATGATCCATATCACAAAATCCATTGGTACGAACACAATGACATACATAAGAACTTACATTGGGGCACATACACCAATGGAGGACACCATCCATAATCTCATAGAAAAAGGACTAAGTCCTAGAGTCAGCACATTATCGAACTCAAGTAGAGGCACACAAACCAATGCATAATTTCTAATTTTATCCAATTTCAATAATTTTTTTCCACAATGCATATTAACTCATTTCATTAAGTTACATCATTTCAAAACATCAAAAATCATTTATTTTCATGCAAAACCTTCAAATTTTCCAATAATTCCATAATGCAAAAACCATAAAAATTTTCCCAAACCACCATGAAAATTCATCAAAATTTAAAATTTCAAAATCAAAATTCTAAGAATACCCTTTGGTGGAAAATATGCCCAACACCCCTTTTAAGCTGTAAAATACACATTTTACATGCTTCCCAAAATTTGGGCATGATAACGATAGATTTTGGAAAATTATCAAAATTTACACATAACAATTAATCTACCATCAAAATCTATGAAATGAAAGGCATTGAGAGGTTCTAACACCCCAAAGATCCATTTGAAAACTTTCAAAATGATAAACAACAACCATTTGAAAAGATATGGAAGACTTATCTCATTTTCAACCAAAATTTGAAATGAGTAAAACTTTGAACACATGTTTCAGATGCATGATTCCACACACAAGCATGATCTCCTCCCCATTCCTATCTCGATGCAACAAATATCACTCCATTTGACCTCTAATTGCTCACCCAATCACAAAAAACATAATTTAGAGGAAAGAGGGTTTTTCCTCTCCAAAATAGCACATAAAAATGAAAATGAAATACCCTTTTCTTTTTAACCCCTTTTCTTTTACAATAAAATAATATATTTTATTTTCTAATTAATCACATTTAATCCTTGATTTCTCCCAAATCCAGAATAAGACATTAACATTCATTCTAATTTTCTATTCCATACTTAAGTCATGTTTTAAATATATATAAGGTATATTTCACATTACTTTGCAAAAATCAGGATTTAAATCAAATCAAATTAATACAACTCATTTTTCCATTTATCCCTTTGAAACTCCCACCAATAACCCACAAGTCCCAAAAATCAATTAAATTCATTTCCCAATATCATTCAGCCTATAATTTCACTATTAAATCCATATAAACATTCAATTGAATTAAATTATGGAAATGGGAAATTTAACAAAACATCAACCACACATCCACAAGACATCCACAAAGGGTTATGGTATCTAGAATCATACCAATGGTGGTATATGAGTCAAAATGGGTAAAATAACAAGGGTCTTGCACTCAGATAGAGTAGAATGGGTAAGGAAATATAATAATGGCCGATGCGACATCTCCTTATAGCCACCATTAGGGTATACTCAAACCTATGGAGCGAGGTGGAGAAATACATGGTACCTATAACCACTCAACGCACACATCAAGTGTACTTGCTCCATATATATAAATAGTCGAAGAATCGCAAAAACACCCCATGGTGTACAACATCATATCCCTCATTTCATTGCATTTAAATGATAAATTTCATGATATCATTTAATTAGAATATCTATATTAATGCATATATTCATGAACCAAAGCATAATAATAATCACTCTAACAAGCCTATATCATGCACACATCCCAAGAACACCTCCAAATTTAAATAAATATATCCCCTTTCAAGGGACTTGGCATCAAATCACACACGAACTTTAGTGCCACTTACATCAAGCATACCAATAAAATAGCCATATAAGAGACAAGGAATCAAGACATAGAATAATAATATCCAAACATGATCATCTAACATCTGAGCATATAAAGAAGAATTAGAGAAAAGACTAAGTTTGAGAGGGAATCAAAGTAAGAGAAGAATTATACCACATCAACAAGGAGATGGAGAGGAGAGGGAGCGGGAAGAGGAGCAGAGGGGGAAATTTGAATTTTGAAGATGATGCAAGTAGAGAAGGAGATGATTTAGAGGACGTAGATGGTTTACTAGTGGGAGGAAACTTGTGGTTGGATAGGTTGTTGATGTTACACTTTTGGGTAGTGGCGACTTCATATTGGTTGTTGTTGTCTTCCAGTCAGGTTGAGGTGTTGTCGAGCAGGCTGTTGTCATCCAGTTGGGACGCGATAATTTTGCTTCTTCGTTGGGATGGGGTGGAGGCTGTCGTTGCTCCTTTAGTTTTTGGATGCTTTTCAAACTTCCTTTTTGAAGGCTTATTTTGCAGAGCCGTTCTTCCTTGGCTTGTGGTGTTTCTTATGGTCGGCTTGGGTTGTTTGGCCAGTGATTCTCTCCAGGTTTGGTTTTGGGTTTTTATCCTCCTCTGGTCTTTGAGGTTTATTTTTTTGTTGGAGGCGCTTTTCTTCTCTGTGGAAGTTGGTTTCTAGTTTGGTTTTGATTTGATGCTATCTCTTTGGGTTAATGCTTTCTATCTTTCGAGGGTACAAACTCCATGTTGTTGGGGAGTTTGGGTTTTGATGGTAGAAAGGACTATTGGGTCTTAGTGGTTGGAGATCTTCCTTTGGTCTAAGAAGGTTTAGATGTTCGTGTGGAGGATGGGTTTGGGAGGCTTTGTTGCCTCTATTTCTATTTCTCTTTGTTGGTCTGGGTGGTTCTTTATTTCTTTCTTCTTGACCAAGAAGTGCAGATTTAGTGGTGGTTGGTTTTCCTTTTGGTCTAAGAATCTTTTGTTTATGAACGGGTTTTTAATCCCTGGGGAGGATGTTTTGTTTTCCTCTTTGAAATTGGTTATGGGAGCGTTCGTTGCCTATGATTTGGTGTCTTTTCTAATGGTTGGGCCGACTCTATTGTTTATCATAAAGGCCCAAGTGTGTTGGATTTTCACTTTGTTGGCTAAGTTACTCTCTTATCTTATGGATCTTGTGCTCATGTTTCCAAAGGACACCATGTTTAATCTTTCCACTGATGGGCCTTCTTCTTGTTGGATTCTTCAGTTGGGATCTTCTATTGAGGTGGAGATTGCTCCTTTTGAGGGGGATCCCTTTCCTATTGAGGTGGAATTGGGAGTTGTAGATTTGGTGGGAAGATTTACTCTCTTATGGGTTTCTATTGAGGTGAACTTGTGTGGGTTGGGGAGTTGTGTCTTTGGTGGAGAGGGTTCTCCTATCATCCTCTCCTATAGAGGGGAGCCCACTCCTTTAGAAGTGGAGTATGGGATGGTTGTTTGGGCGGGTTATTCTGAGCATCTGGTTTGTTGTACCCTAGCTGATGCAGGTAGTTATTTTGATCAGTTAGTGGGGTTTTAGGTCTCCATTAAATCTTGGTTGTTTGGATTTTAGGTCCTTGCAAAACCTATATGTTGTTTGCAGTCTGAGTTGTCTTGCTTATCTCTGATGGCTGCTGTTGATTTGCTAATTTTTCTTTGTTAGCAACTTTCTTGCTTTGGATAGGGTTTCAAATCCCTTCAAAACCGTATGTAATGGGTTTTGGGGCCCCATCAAAACCTCCTTTACCCATAATCAAAAAAATCTGAGTATATATGAAATACAATTTTCTCACTAACATTATATGCTAGGAATAGGTAGGCACTACAAGGAATTTTGGTGGTAGATCACTAATTCAAAGACTATTATGTATGGATACTATTGGAAAATGATGGAACATGATTCATTCACATTTTTTTAGGAAATTCCCTCAATGTTGACAAAACAATAATCTAATCTAAGATCCCACAAAAGAAATTTGTGCTCAAGCATCTCCTTGGCCATTTTTGTATGGGGCTTGGATATTATGTTACACCCTTAATATTAGTGTATATAGGGTTATGAATAGTCATCTCATGGCTATCTTAACTTTTAATAAGTCATATTATCATTATTATATTATTATTTAGTTAATTAGGCCATCCTAATGCTTATATAGGGCTATTTAAGTCAGTTTGGGTAATATCCTAGGCATAAATAAGGTATATATAGGAGGTAGTGAGTCTTATTTCATAATCATATTGTGAATTGTGTTTTCATTGGAGATATTTGGAGGTTTTCCCCTAAAAGTGGCTTGTTATTCTCAATTATTATCAAGTATTTGTATCATATTTTATATCATATTATTTTATTATACAAGTTTTACAAGTGGTATCAGAGCATGATCTCGGCATTAGAGAGGCAAAACGTTTTCTTTGGAGGTCATTTTGGAAGCGCATATCTCTTAGATTTTGGTGAATTGTTTTCTAATTTTTAAAAGGGTTTTTGAAGAACATATTCAAGAAGCTACAATCCATATTTTAGGAGGATTGGAGCAAAATTGAGTGATTTATTGCAAATTTAGGGTTTCTTCCCAATTTACTTAAAAAGTGCATAAATCCCAAATCCTGCAAAATTGGTTCTTGATTTTTTATGGGTTTTTTAAAAAGTAATAGAGGAGCCTACAATTAAAATTGTAGAGAAATTGAATATAAATACGTGATTTATTACAAAATTATGGTTTCCATAAAAATCACTTTGAAGGTTGCAAAACACCTAATTTTTAGGAGATTTTTTGGGAATGTGAGACCCAGGCCCTAATACATTACACTAAAACTTTCAAATTATTTTGAATTTATTTATGTGATTTATTAAAAAATTATTTTCTACCATCATGACAAAGTTGGCAACATAAGGCAAAAAGAATGCTACCACACTAGAGAAATCTTCAAATAAGGATGAGGTAGAAATTGAGGATATAAACCCTAATATTGAAATCAACAAGGTCAAGAGTGAAATTTCATCAATTAGGAATGGCATAAATTAATTTTCTAAGAATTTGGACATGATTATTCAAGGGATGAAGTATAAGGGCGAAGATTCACCTAGTAAGGTGGAAGATAATACTTTTATTCGACATGAATTCTTTGGGCTTGACTTAGATTTCAAGAAGGATCATTTCTTTAATAATATTATGCCTAGGAAATTCATACCCAAGTTGGATATGAGAAAGTTTGATGGCAAGAATCCAACCAATTGGCTTTGCCAAGTGGAGTAGTTGTTTGATCTTCATCATGTTCCTAGTCAACAAAAGGTGGCTATGGAATCATTATACTTGGAACCAAAACAATTTATTTGGTGTCATTGGTTATGTGATGAGAAGAGAAAGAAGGGTTGTGTGGTGTGGTCACATGGTCAATTTTTCAAGAGGAACTTGTTACTCATTATGAAGATAACTTTATGGATAGCTATTTTTTCCCACTCACTAAATTAAAGAAAATAGGTATTGTCAAGGACTATATTCAACAATTTCAAACACTTTGTCGAAGAGTAGAGAATATGACAAAAGAAAATTTGATGGAACTATTTATAAGAGGTTTAAAGGCTCACATAAAATATGAGGTACACTTGTTCCAACCATAATCTTTGTTGCAAGCAATACTAATGGCAAGACAAGTTGAGGAGAAGTTTTTGGCCAATAGGTGACAAGGTATTGTAAATGTAAGAAAAAGGAGATCTCCTACACATTCATTACCTCGTCCTATTAGGTTGACTCGATGAAAAATTGAGGAGAAGAGAGAAAAATGGTTGTGTTTCAGTTGTGACAACAAATATAGTTGACATAAATGTAGTGAAAATAAATTGTTCTATGTTGAAGGTTTGAGTGAGGAAGAAGAGGAGGAACCAATATTAAAGGGTGATGGGAAGTCATATGAGGAGTCACATGATTCTCAACCAATCATTTCTTGTCATGCACTCTCAAGTTTAGCACTCCACAAACTCTCAAGGTAGTGAGTTTCTTAAAGAAGCAAAAATTAATAGTGTTGATCAACTCGAGCAGTACTCATTATTTCATCAAGAAAAAATTGATCTAAATTATTTTATATCTAGCTCTAGAGTTTCAGGTCTTGATTGAAAATGGTGGTACTATTATTTTTTGTGTAAAATTCCATAGCATTAAATTATCCATGGGAGATTATCACCTTGATAAACTAATGTATTTTATCTCCATGGGTGCAACATATATTATTTTAGGAGTATAATGGATTACTACTTAGGGAACAATTAAGATGAACTTCCATGAAATATTCATGAGATTTCAATCAGAAGGAAAGATAGTAGAGATAAGAGGGTTGAAGGAAAATTCCCCATATTTTGGCAAGATCTCATCAAATTTAGAAGTTTCTTAAGAAATGATTTGATAGATTTGTGGCCCATTAATGTTCATTAGAAGTATATCAATCTAATGCTCCCACCCATATAGATTTACAAGCAATCATTAATCATCACTCATTGGTTTTTCAAAGATATGCCTAAAGGATTTCCTCCTAAGAGGGATCATGATCATGCCATACAACTAATTCCAGGGAGCCAACCACCCAATATCAGGGCCCTACAAGTACCTATATATATATAAGGGAGAATGAAAATATTGTGGAGGAGATGTTAGAGGTAGGAATTGTTAGCCACAACTAAAGTGCTTACTCCTCACATGTGGTGATGGTGCGTAAGAATGATGAAACTTGGTACATGTTCCCAGACTATAGAGTGCTCAACATGTACACCATCAAAGATAAATTTTCTATTCTAGTCATTGATGATTTGCTAGATTAATTGAAAATTTTAATGGAGATATGTATTTTTAAGACAACGTTTAGGACTCATGAAGGTCATTATGAGTTTTTGGTGATGCCATTTGGTTGTATCAATGCACCATCTACATTTCAAAGTTTGATGAATTTCATCTTTAACAAATTCTTGAGGAATTTTGTATTAGTTTCATTTGATGATATATTGATTTATAAAAAGACATGTGAAGAACACTTGCAACATGTAGATCAAGCATTACAAGTTCTTGAAGATTTTAAACTCTATGCCAAGCCATCCAAGTATGCTTTTGGTCTCAACGGGGTGGAGTAATTGGGACACATAGTTACACATGGAGTAAAGGTGGATCTTAATAAAATTAAGGCTATCATGGAATGTCTTATTCCCAAAACCATTAAGAAATTAAGGGGTTTCTTGGGATTGAACATATATTATAGAAGATTTGTGAAGAATTATGGCCATATAGTAGCACCCCTCATAACTTTATTTAAGAAATATTATTTTCATTGGAACAAGTACACTAATTCATCATTTGAGAGATTGAAGGAGGCTATGTGTACAAATCTAGTGCTTTCCACTCCAGACTTCACCAAGAATTTTATTGTGGAATGTGATGCTTTAGGAAATAGTATAGAATCAGTTCTCATGCAAGAGGTTCGACCAATTTCTTTTTAGATTTGTTAATTAAAGGGTAAGAATGACTTAAAACTATTTATGAGAAGGAAATTCTAGCTATTCTTCATATAGTAAAACAATGGTGGCCTTATCTAATGGGTAGACACTTCAAGGTTAAGACAAATCATGATAGCCTAAAATCTTTTTTGGAACAAAGATTATCTTCTGAAGAGAAACACAAATGGGTCACTCTTGGGATATGAATTTGAGATTTTATATAATAAAGGGAAGGGAAACGTTGTGGTTGATGCACTTTCTAGGAAGGATGAGAAAGATGAAGCTTTATTGTGTGTCATTTCCATATTACAAGTAGATTGGGTAGTGGAAGACAAATCAAAGTGGCAAAATGATGTTGCTACAAGTAATCTCATTCAATAGTTATAGAGAGTTCCTAGTAGTTCAGATAAGTTTTGTTGGAAGAGAGATATTTTTTGGTATAAAGAGCAATTGTATCTTTACAAGAATTTCAATATTAAACACAAGATTCTCACAAAACTTCATGAGACCCCAGTTGGCGGTCATTCAAGATTTTTGAAGATATATCATCAATTCAAGCAAGATTTTTTTTGGAAGCGATAAAAGGTGATGTTCAAAAACTTGTAACTAAATGTTTGGTTCAAGTAAAAGAAATAAAGGGGAGAAAATTAAGACCCCATGTCTCTTGTAGTCCTTAGTTATTCTTAGCCAACGTTGGGAAGAGGTATCCATGAAATTTATCTTAGGGATTCTAATCTAAAGGTAATAATGTCATTATGGTAGTAGTAGATTGCCTTACTAAATATGCACATTTTATTGCATTATCACATCCTTTCACAACAAGTATAGTGGCAAAATATTTTTTGGAGAATTTATAAAAGTTACATGGTACACCTAAGGTTATTGTTAGTGACTATGATCCTATCTTTAATAGTCACTTTTGGAAAAAATTATTCTCATGTTTGGGTACCCAATTAGCTCATAGTTCTTCATACCACCCTTAATTTGATGGGAAAACTAAGGTTGTTAATAATTGTTTAAAAGGACATCTATGATGTTTCACTTCAAATAAATACTCTCAATGTTTAGATTGGCTACCAATAGAGGAATGGTGGTATAACACTTCCTTTCATAGTTCATAAAAAATGTCTTTGTTTATGACACTATATGGATATCAGCCTCCTTCCATCACATCATTATTGAAGTTGTCACCAAGAGTTCATTTAGTGGAGGACTACTTGCTTCATCAACAAGTACTCTTAGGACTCAAGGAGAATCTAGCCATGGCACAAAATCGAATGAAGCAACATGCAGACCAACACCATAGTGAAAGAAGTTTTGAAGTTTAGTATTGGGTCTTCTTGATATTGTAACCTTACAAGAAAATTTCACTAAGCAACAATAAAAGAACAACTTGTCATTGAAATAAATGGTCCATATCAAATCATGCAAAAGATAGTTAGTGTCACCTACAAGTTGGAATTGCCATCAACAACAAAGATACATCCAATTTTTCATGTTTCTTCTTTGAATAAGGTAATTGGGCATAATATTCTACTCAAACAATATTACCAGATCTCAATAAAGAAGGATAAATCATATTGGAACCAAAGTTCATAATTTATCAAACATGCACAAAGAAGCTAAGGACTAGAAAAATCACTGAGTATCTCATCCAATGAAAGAATTTACCAATCGAAGTTGCCACATGGGAGGATGAGGGTTTCATTCAAAAGCATCCACACTTGATTAGCATTAAGGATAACGATTCTCTAAAGACGGGGCCATTCTATGCATTAATATTACTATATGTAGGGTTATGAATAGTCATTTTATGGCTATCTTAACTCTTAATTAAGTCATATTATCATTATTATATTGCTATTTAATTAATTAGGTTGACCTAAGTCTTACACAGGGCTATCTAAGTTGTCATGGGTGCTATACTAAGCATAAATAATGTAATATAGGAGGTAGTGATTCTTATTTCAAGATTATATTTCAAATTATCTTCTCATTGGATATATTTGGAGGTTTTCCCCCTCAAAGTGGCTTGTTATTCTTAGTTATTATCAAGTATTTGCAGCATATTTCCTATCATATTCTTCTATTGTGCAAGTTATTTCATTACATATTATTGGAAAAAATTCTCCACCTTTATCACAAGATCACACATTCATTATTACAACTATATATTATTCTACTTGTAAAGTGGGTGGAAGTTATTCCACATCAATCCACTACAACTAAAACAATCTATAAATTCCTCTTGGAAAACATAATTTCGTATTTTAGATTTACTTCCAATTTATTTCAAACAATGGTACATAATTTAAGAATAAATAAGTGAAGCAATTCTTAGAGAATTTCATATTCAACATCATTTTTTAGTACCTTATTATATGTAGTCTAATGGCCAACTTGAGGCTTCTAATAAAGCAATTGAACAAATTATTCATAAAATTATTAATAGACATGCTAATAATTGACACATCCAATTAACATACACATTGCGGTCCTATCACACAAGTATTTGTACATATACAGGTACTACCCCCTACAATCTTGTGTATGGAACATATACCATCATGCCTTTGGAGTTGGAAATTCCATCTTTGAGAGTTTCCTTTAAAGGACTAATTTATGATGATAATTATCACGATCAACATTTTTCATCAACTGGAGTTACTCGATGAGCATCAATTAAATGCTCTTAAACATATCTAGACTTATCAAAAATATTTATCTCAGCAATACAATCAAAATTTCCTTTCTCATTATTCAAAGTAGGTGATTTGGTTCTCTATGAGATCAACAAAATGTAAATTCTCCACTAGGTACAAAAGGGAAATTCAACCCTAACTGGTTGGGTTCTTACATCGTCACCTTTGTTTACTGTTTTGGCACGTACGACGTATTTACAAAGAATGGTAAGCCCCTTAAAGAACATGTAAATGCAATGCATGTTCATCATTATCATTGTCTAAAAAAATCTATGTGACATTTGCATAACACTCAACCTGTAATGGATTCAATATATTGTTTATCTTATGTCATTTGATCATCAACATAATTCATTTGTGTTATTACTCACATATGTATCATATTTTTTTTTTGAATTATATGATCCATGTTACCAAAGACAAACATTTTTCTAACCATGTCATTTCAATTAGTTTTACATTGCTTAGAAATTCAATTTCCAATTTCGTGATAGCATTAATTGTTCTCTTGTTAAAATATTTTTTTAGAAATAGAATATTTTTTTTCTAAACTAGTCAATATTTTTATTTCATTGTCATATCTTCATTATAAATTATATTTCCATTAAATAGCTTAGTTTTGTACATTTATTTTATCAATTAGCATTATCTTTGTATTCCTTTATGCATTGTGATTATTTTAGTTCATTCCAACACATATTGTTTAATTAGATCATCATACCATTTAATTGATATATATATATATATATATATATATATATATATATATATTTTTTGATTAAATTATGATAGCATTTAATTAAACATTTAGATAATCTCATATGCATGCACACATCCACGAAACATTATCACATGTATATGAAAAACTATAACAATATCACATATATATACATCTCATATATACAATATCCATATACATATATCATCACCACTATAACAGAATGTGGTAGATATACATCAAAATAATCATGTAATATGTATATTTGCATCATGTAGCATGTGTCCCTAATCCCTCTAGTGTAGGTGGATTTGCTAGTTGGGATGTGGTTGTATAATAGAATCTCTAGATCGTGAATGCATCCTAGACACACTCTACACTGCAACTCACATGCTTTTGAGCTCACCCCTTAGTCCAACTATCTCCTCCTTTAGGGTAAAATACCACTCTCTAATAGTTATGACATCATACATGAGTTGTTGAACTCTAGGATGATCCAAATCTATCAAATTTGTAGCCTATACTCTCTAAATATCTCCTCAGAGTTGCTTGACTTGGTTCTATAGAGAATCACGTGCTACCTCAACACTCTTTGCTCTCATCATGAGCAGGTCTCTCTTTGATATGAGTGTCTTTATCTTTGAATCCCTTTGAATCTTGTGCACTTGGACCTCCTCATAAGTAGATCTAAGCTACATGATGGGCTCAAAGATATCTAAATACCTAATTGTAGTCTAATATGGCATGTAGGATGCTCACACTACACCCTCGAGTTGTGTGGTCAAGATCATCTCTACTATGACTCAACAAAGAAATTCAATCTACTCTCATTTCCATACCACAAAAATCACACAAAAGAGATATATCAATATCACATCCATAAGAAAATCAAATCAAATCATGTCAAAAACATCTGCATAATATTCTATTCTAAAGAAAAAATCTAAAGCATAATCATAGTGTCACCTAGGTCTCCAAATTTCCAATGTGGGTCTCAAGGTGTAGGTGCTCTCACTAATGTGATGCTAGGACTAGTGGGAATTGTAAGTGCAGTAGCAATCACTTTGCTCAACTCACCTTGCCCCATCTATCTTAGAGGTGTAGTCATTAGAGGGTCTACTCTCCATCGTACCCTCGACCTCTCCTCCTCTTATCCCTCCTCCTATCTCACTTGCTCTGGACTATCACCTTTGTTGCTAAAAGGCTCTTCATCCCTAAGCATCAATATCTCTTTCAGGAGCATCCTTAGGAAAAATGGGTGTCAGACCAAAATCCTGCCACGAGTCAATGTGTCTTTGTGTGATATAACCATCATCCATATTGAAAATTGGACAATCATCCTCTTTGTCTCTTCTCGTGTCACTTAATGTGACCTCAACAATGATTAGATGAGGTAGGTCTCCTGCTTTGATGGCATTGTAGTGTGAGTGCACGTACGTAGGTATAGTTGGGGACACCTACTATACTAATCTAAACTCTCTCATCACCTACATGTAGTAAAATGGTATGTTTATGTAGTCATGGAGCCCGAAAAAAGGTGATATTGCTACATGAAAGCCATCTTATTGAAAAATTTGAGCCACACTCTCATGCCTTTATAAGGCTACCATATAATCTTTGTGCTTTATAATTTATCAAAGGTCTATCTCCAAAAAATATCTCCAAATCTCCAATCTCTAACTAATGGATGCACCAATGCCCATGGCATGTTCGATGAAATTTGTCCTAGGTATCTAGCAGGTCTCATGTAGGTGATATGCTTGAAGGCGCAAACCTATAGTAATATACATGTCATAAGGCTATGCTCCTCATGATGCACATATCTTCCTAAATAATGGTAGAGGTGTGCTAGCATACTTTTCCCCCACACAAAGATAGTGTACTTCTCCTCCATTGCTTCAATAGTATGAAAAATTCCCCCATGTAGGTGTGTTCCTCATCCATAAATAACCACTCTCATAGCTACATTATTAATCAATATCATCCTAATCAATAGAATGGGTGCTAACCCCTTCTTGATCCATCTCATGTATATATGTAATGTGTTATCATTGGCAATGACCCATCCAAGTGTATATTTTTGGCCCTCCTATATAGTGGCCAATAATCTCTCCTCCTCGATGGTGACATACTGATTGTGGATTGTAATCCTAAGAATCCAATATACATCCATTAGAGTAACAATCATCTCCCGTATTGTGAGATGAAAAGATGATGTATCAATATTACATTGCTTTGTCCATGGCATGAGCATCATGGAGTGGAATTGTGTCTCTGGGAGTATAAAAACCTAGTAGAGGCCCACTCGTATGAGTAGAGCCTACTCCTGTGTAGTCAAAGTCTCTAATATTCAACTCTTGAGCAATGAAATCACAACTCCGCTACCATGCTCTTGTTGGAATCAAGGAACATTGAGAGGGGAGGGTGAATCAGTGTTCAACAAAATTTAACTTTATTAACTTGATCTTTAAACCACTTATAACATTGAACCAAAAGAAAGATGCAAGAACACAAGCCAATCAATCACAACACCATAACACAAGGATTTTTATGTGGAAACCTTGTTAGGGGAAAAACCATGGTGGAGATTAATCCACAATATGAGTATACACAAAATAAGTGTTTACAAATGGGGAATGAACGTTCATTTAGGCACAATGCCTAGAGCTCATTGCTCAGATACAAAAAGGCTTATTGCCCAAAAGAAGACTCGCTTTCTTACAAAAAATTGGAGTGGTTGAACAATGAAATAGCATCTGCTAATGCCTGAGTATAGTTCCAGTTAAGCACATTTACAACATTCTTCACATTCTGTCTGATTATGCTCTTGAAACTCTGTTTGATTTAATTTGGATCACCAATCTATGTTTTGTGCAAGTGAAATTGTGCACAATCGATTTATATTCCTTCTAACTTTTAGACCATATTTCAAAATGATATGAGTAATCGATTATATATATCCACATCTAACAATTACATCAACTGCTTGTTGACTTTAACAAAAATATAAAACATGTAAAAACTGTTGGCTCAATCCATAAACAATTATTAATTTGAATCAACCAAAGTCGGCCAAAACATAGTAGAGACCCAAAAAAAATGCCTTGAACATGAAACACCTTAAACAATTATGCCTTGAATATCCACAACACACTACAATCAACTTGTCGGCCTTCTTTGTCGGATGCCCTATTTTAGCTTTGATAGTTCAATTTGACTTCTGGTACGAGAAACTATTGAGGTGCGGATGGGATTACTCATTAGGGTTGCCATCAATGACAACACCAGATGGCTTGTGCAGTGTCTCTTTCCAACAATCTCCCCCTTTGGCATTGATGGCAACACTTAGTGAAAAATGACTAAGTGTTGGAGTCAGTACCAACATGAATACACTGCAATCCACAAAAATTCACAACTCCTCAAAATTTCACAACTCCCCCTAAGATGAATATGGCATTTTTCACTATCCCACACTCCCCCTTTGACATCAATGGCAAAGACAAGAATCTGCATACCAAAAATCATACAAAACTGTATATGTATAGACATGCTTTTCTAACTTACATGGATTGGAATATGTCTACAAAATTATTCTTCAACAAGCTTAAACTAGTGTCCCAACCATTTTTGAGACTCTCCAAAATAGTCATGTGACCACATAACAGGTAGGGTTGCATCTCTACTAACTCAAGATTTATCAGATCACTGACAGCTATAACATCCTGTGCTTCCTTCAATGCACTTAGCATTGTCTCCATTTTAGGACCAATTAGTCCACTGAGCTCACATACCCTTTCGAAAAATATATCTTTTTCATGCTTCAAACTCTTAATTTTGTCAAGAAAGGTTATGACTTGACCTTCTTTCTTACCCACATAAATGGTTAGAGGATCAAAGGATTGAGAAATATCTGCTAACTATTTCTCATATTCCTTAATTTTCTTATCAACAACCTCAGTGAATTTTGACAAGGATAAGCATGACTTGTAGATATTTCCACCCTTAGATAATGCACCTTGAATGTTCTTTACACAGGTAGCTAATAAAGATTTGTCATTAGCAATCATACACTTCAATCTACTGAACCTGTTTGCATCAAATTCTCTTTGGACCTTATCCTCAGTTGACTTTTCAAGGGACTCAAAGTGAGTACTTATAGAGTTGATAAGTTTCTTCAGATGAACAGAGGGAGAATCAGATGAATCATTGACATGTTTGGGCATGATCTTCTCCAAGATACCGGATGCAAGACTTAGCAGCTCACTGTCCTCAATGTGAGATTTCAATATCTCCTCCCTTGCCTTGGCTTGAGCAAATGATGCTACCTTCAACTTCTGAATAGGAGATAGAGTGGCCAAGTTGATAGGACCTTTAGCCAATTCAAATTCAAACTCCTCCTGTTCTTCCAAAAAATTATTTACTACCTTAGTAGTGTCTCTTGCTCCCATAGCAACCTCCTTTACCTCAGCCTTCTTTTCTTCAATCACAAATTCTTGCTTGGCTTTGGGAATCTCTATTTCTCCAACTAACATATCTTTAGGAGCTTCAATCTCCATAGGAATTTTAGTGTCTTGCATATCTGGAGGATTCTAAGTATCCTCAATTGTCTCTTCTTTCTCACCTTCAATTTTTGAACCAGATGGAACATCTTCAACATGAGTTTCTTCAGAAACAATGTTATATCTGTTCTTCAACAAAACTTCCTTAAGAATTTTCTCAGTGTCTTTTGCTACTTCCCCAGTCTGCCTAATCATAAGCTTATTCACCCTTAATTTTCTCTTAAAATCCTTTTTAGCATCATGGAGGATTTTCTTCATTTCTTCTATTGATATTACCAGACATAGATTGACAAGTATGCATTCTCTCATTTGTTCATCCTCAGTTATTGCATTTACTCTCCTCATTTCTAAGACTTCATATAACCCTTTAGGTAACTATGACATTATTTCTATGAGAGTCATATTGAAAATATTCAAATATTTTATTGTGCCTTCTTCAAGAGTTCTTTGACCAACACTATCAAAAGTGTCATACCATTCAAAAAGTGGTTTGAGATTACCATCCTTAATTAAAGCTTTTTCCACTTCCACTACAGTCATACTTGATATATCAATTTTCACTATTTTCTTTGCTTTCTCTTCCCCAGAGAGCTTTTCCTTAGAGAATTTTGATGTCTTTGTGCCCTTATGCTTGATTTCTCTTACTTCTTCATATGATTCAGTTTCTTCATCATCTTTGATAGCAACACAGACTCTCATGCTTTTATCCTTCTTCCTCTTTCCTTCTCTTCTGGATGTCTTGACTTGAGCTTTTACTGGGCTTGATTTCTTTGTAGAACCAGATGAGAGTGTAGAGCTCCTTGTGGATCTAGTTCGGTTAGAGGATGCTGCCAGACTACCAGACTTAGTTCTAGCAAGCTCCGCTTCTTCAGCTTGATCTATTTTCTTCCTAGCTTCCCTCATTGCTTCAACTAATATACTGATGCTTTTTGCAAAAGCTTCAACTTACGTTCTCACCTTCCAGACTATCATAGGATTCTTTAGTTGTTCATACACTTGCATATCCTTCTCTTCAAAGGTACCAAACCTTTCTTCTGTCGGATCCTGAGGTTTACTCAACAATTGTTGTGCATACAACTCCAAAATGTGTACTTCAACCTCATATCCCATAGGCATTATCCAAACTGTTCTAAGGTTTTGTTGCTTCCATCAAGCATTGATCAATGTCAACCATGAAGCAAATAGTGTCCTTGTATTTTTCCACAATAGATTTAGGAATCCTTTCCCTAGCTTTCATTTCACTTTGAAAGCTTTTGAAGTAACCCTAGATAGCAGTTTTCCTTGCTTTGCTATCACCAATTCCATATAAGATGTCTCTGATTTGAACAACTTCTGGTCTATCACCTACCCATTGTACTTTACCAACTCCCAAAACTTCCTTCATGAAGTAGAAGAATATACATAACAACAAATTTCCATACTTGAAAGAGTTATTCTTGTCCTTCTTGATTTTTCCAAGATTTTCAATTAGCTAGCTCCGGAGTAACTCACATAAGTCATATTCTACATTTTCCTTGACCATTTGATATGCTGCATAGATTGTAGTACTAGATATAGAGTTATCCTAGCCAGAGTGATAGATTTTATATCCAATAACCATGGAAGCAAAATTTACATCCAATTCAATGATGTCATTAATTGTCATGGATTTTTTGTTGAAAGTGGAACCGATTGCCTCAATGACTGTTTGGTTCTTCACAGATTTCAATGCAGGCAACCCACCAGATGAATTCATACCAATAACAATGCTTATAGCTTCTCTTTTGTTCTTGAAGGGCCGACTTAACCACATGAACTCAACATGCACTCAACTTAGTATGTACCAAACCCATTCATTTTCATCAAACACGGGAAACTTCACAATTTGTGTGAACTTCTTCTCCTCCAAAGTTTTAAATTCAGACCTTACACAAAGGTCTTCTCCCACAATGTGATTTGTCTACAAATTCAACAACTGGGAGCTTCCTAACTCTTCAACATTCGCATGAATATATGCCCTAATATCTTCAATGTGCAAAACACCATACAAAATGGAGGAAAATGCACCTAATGGTTCTGTCTCAATAGATTTGAACGGGTTCCATTTGAATTTTGGGCAGGGCCTATGTTTAATATCAATGACTAATGGAGCAACCATTTCCAAAAATATCAATTTCACAAGTTTTCCAGATAAATACCTTTCGTCAAATTAGGGTTTGTTCACCGAATCACCTTTGGACTTGTATCTTTTCCAAAATTCACTTGCAAAGCTCTTCAACCTTCTTCTTGAAATGTAATGTGACAAATGAGGAATAGAAGTAATCTTTTATCATTCGCACACCTAAAATTTTATTGCAATAAATGCTTTTTCCCTAGGTCTTTTGTACATCCTATTTTCATAGACTATGAAAGGAAATTATTCTGTGGACCTTCAATTATGCATCCACAACAGTTCCCAAAACATCTGCAAATAACTAATGCAAACATTACAATTTTCCACATTCTGGTACCAACTACCGGCAGGGGGTAAAATATTTTCTTGAGAGCTCCCCTAGGCCAGAGAAATTTCCAGCACCAGATTCTAGTGTGGACCCATTTCCTACATCAGAAGCAGTCTTCTTCACCCATGTCTTCTTCATTTGATTCCTGATCTCATCCGTAGTGATTTTTCCTTTTCCCTTATCATCCTTCTGCATATTTTTCCCTTTGTTCACCGGACCCTTCCTGCTTCTACAGAATCTAGAAATGTGACCGGATTTGTTACAATTGTAGCACACCGCATTTCTTTGTCCAGACTAGTTAGTCCACTGATTTTCTCTTGATCTACACTGGTTAGCAATATGACCAAATCTATTGCAGGCATAACATCTAACATTTCTATTGAAAGAGTTGTTTGTCATATTTCTACATTCAGTTGACTTATGACCATACTTATTGCAATTGAAACACTGACTGGAGAATGATGGACCACTTGGATTCATTCTAATTCTACATTGAGTAGCCATTAGACCAAATTTATTGCAAACAAAATAGTATCAATTAAACTTTTGAGCATTGGGTTGTCTTATCGAATACCTTCTAGCTTTGCTCATCTTATTTCCTGACCTAAATTTCCTTTGACTAGATCTAAAGCTTTCTCCTTTCTCATATCCAAGACCTTGCTTGTCACTTCCAATCTTCTAACTTTGAATTAGTTCATCAAGCTTAGCTGAACTAACCTTGAAATTCTCCTTGTATTCATTTGCAGTAGCAAGTTCATCCCTGAGAATAATAATCTGTCTTTCAAGATTTTCTTCATTGCTTCTAGATTGTTGCAATTCAAGCTCCAACTGATTGAATTCACCATTAATTTTGCTCTTCATTCTTCTTTTTGTCTTCAATCATCCTCATCACAATTGATTCCATCTCATGCTTTAGGACAACATTATCTTTGGTAATCTTTTCACATTCTTTTGACTTTTCCTTCAAAGCTTGACTTAGGTGATCATCTTCCATGCTTTTACTCTCTTTCTACTTCAGCTGATCACAAAGATCCTTTCTCTTTTCCCTAGACTTATTGATTTGATCTTTCAATGATTGAATAAATTTCTAAGCATTCATGAGGCTTGCTTGCAATTCCTGGACTTCAGATTTGGGCTGATCAAGATCATTTAGTGCCACCAGAAGTTGTTGTTGAAGACTGCTAGAATCCATTGAATCACTTTCCCAAATCTTCCCCAAGCTATTAAACTTCTTCCAAGGAACTAGGCTTTGATACCAATTGTTGGAATCAAGGAACACTGAGAGAGGGGGGGTGAATCAGTGTTCAACAAAATTTAACTTTATTAACTTGATCTTTAAACCACTTATAGCATTGAACCAAAAGAAAGATGCAAGAACACAAGCCAATCAATCACAACACCATAACACAAGGATTTTTATGTGGAAACCCAGTTAGGGGAAAAACCAAGTTGGAGATTAATCCACAATATGAGTATACTCAAAATAAGTATTTACAAATGGGGAATGCACATGCATTCAGGCACACTGCCTAGAGCTCATTGCTTAGATACAAAAAGGCTTACTGCCCAAAAGAACACTCACTATCTTACAGACAACTGGAGTGGTTGAACTATGAAATAGCATCTGCTAATGCCTGAGTATAGTTTTGGTTAAGCACATTTACAACATTCTTCACATTTTGTTTGATTTTTCTCTTGAAACTCTGACTGCTTTAATTCAGATCACCAATCTTTGTTCTGCGCAAGTGAAACTGTACACAATCAATTTATATTCCTTCAAAATTTTGCACCATATTTCAAAATGATATGAGTAATCGATTATATATATCCACATCTAACGATTACATCAACTACTTATCAACTTTAACAAAAATATAAAACATGTACAAATTGTTGGCTCAATCCATAAACAATTATTAATGCAAATCAACCAAAGTCGGCCAAAACACAGTAGAGACCCAAAACAACATGCCTCAAACATGAAACACCTTAAACAATTATGCCTCAAATATCTACAACATGCTACAATCAACTTGTCGGCCTTCTCTGTTGGATGCCCTATTTTAGCTTTGATAGTTCAATCTGACTTCTGGGACGAGCAACTACTGAGGTACAAATGGGATTACTGATTAGGGTTTCCATCAATGACAACACCAGATGGCTTGTGCAGTGTCTCTTGCCAATAGCTCTCGCATAGTCAAAAGTGTTTGAAACATTTCAAAATCATTATCTATCATTCTACTACTAAAATTTTAACATTCTAAAATGTTAAAAACTTAAAAAATGTCATTTTTTCCTAGACGCTAGCATGCTCTAGGACCTTAGCACTTTGGGAAAACAATAACATGTCCTCCAAATGATAGTGTGTAGGTTTGATGCTTGCATGAGTATTGGACTCTCATGCATCAATCAAACATTAGCACACTTGACGAATGCCAATGCGTGTCACGGGGTCCACAAGGCATAAAAACTAGCTAAAAACAACAAAAAAGAATAAAATTTTCACTCACCTCGTGAACTAATGATCCATGCTCAACCACCTCACAGAGCTCATCTAGCTTGGGTCGTCAGAAGTTGTTTATGAGGCATTTTTTCTAGAAGACCACTCTGAACTCTAAGAAAATTACCTTGATGAATAGTAAATATCTATATTTTTTTATAAATTATCAATATTTCCTTAATATTGGGTATAAATTTTTGTACGAAAAGTATTCACCCTCTTTTTCTCAATGGTTCTTCTAGATCTTATTCTTCATAGAATTCCTTTCTTTGTGGTAGTTTCTTCTAATTTTGGAAAAAACTAATGTGTTATAATTTTACATGATATTTTTGAATACTAACAATAATCCCTAAAGGATTTCATGCTAAATACTATGGAATTACATTGAACTCAAATATAGGGTCATCATCAATTCGCTTGATTGATATCTGCATCTTCAATAATATCCTTGTCTAAAAAAACAATTTTTTTATGTATCTTATTATCTCTTTAGCACAACTTATTCCTCAGTGCAATCAACTTGCTAAAGTGGGGGAAAATTTAGTGTTGAAAATTTCATACTTGTGCAATTTCATACTTACAAATTGAAGCTGTTTAAATTTGAAAAATAATGATAAAATTTTATAATTTGATAGTCAAATATTTTATTTATGATTAAGAAGCATGAAGCGTTACCATCTTGCAATTTGAAAATAAACAAAATTCTCTTGGGCTACAACATGATGCACAAACGTCCATGTGACACACTAGTGTCCAATAGATTTTCAAGATTCAAAAACACAATTTCTATGTGGACCACTTACAAAGCATGTCATAATGCCCAGACAGGAAAGTAATACCTCTTCTCATCCATCTAAGCAAGCAAAACCTTTCTTATTTCTCATTTGGAACATTACATTCTCACTCTTTTACAAGATATCTCTCTTTTCTTCTACCTAAAGGAAACTCTATCAAAATTTCCACAACAACCTCAATAATAATGAAAAAAAGGTTCTTTGTTATAAATCTCTCTCATCAGAATTAGGGCTTCCTTATTAATTCTTCATTGTCAAATCTATCAAAAATATCACAAAAAGGAGGGCCTTGGCTATGATAATGCTCTTTGTAGCATATCTCTATTATTTTGTATCTCTTTGAATCATTTAAATATGTTTTATCATTTATCAAATCTATCGAAACACATGGTGGTTATCCCCATAGACCAAGGTTGAAATCATATTATTTATTTTATCATTGAATTATTTTCACTTCCTAATATTGTTAGGATTTAAAATTGTAGACATCAAAAAAATCCTGATTGATTCTATGCATCTGATTCTGATAAATTAACACTATTTCTTCCTAAATCACCTCAAACTAACCAATTAATTAAATAATCAACATTATTTAGTTAGATTCAACAAATTCAGCTATTAATCAAATAATTAAACTTATTGATTAATTCATCCTTCTTCTAACTAATTTCTCATCTTATTTAATTAAATCAAATCATTTAATTAAATCCCCTTTTAATCCTCCCATTTGATTAAAACCAATCAAATCAAATATCACAATCTCCCAATCTCCTCCAATTAATTAATTTTAGATTAATTAATCCTAAATCAACTTTCTAATCATCATTATTAATTTCTCTAGCTTTTAACTCTTCAAGAGTTAAATCAATTCATGGTCAACTAACCAGGTTGCACATGAGAATAATTTCAATTAATTATTTAAATCCTCTATTTTCCCTCACCAAGGCATATTCCAAGGAATATTCTTCTCAACAACCTCTCATTCAATTTCCCTCCAAAGGTTTTCAAAAACCTATCACATCCTCTTACATTTGCAATAAATTCTCTTACAACCTTTCAAATCTTCTTACATCCTCTCAAATCTCATTCAATTCCTCCTACACCATTTTCAAATTCTTAACTATCAACATTTACTTCTCTTCCATCCTCCTCCACTCACACATTTCCCCAAATGTGCTCCAACTTCACCCATTAGATTTGTGACAAGTGGCACTTTCTCATTGGCTCCCATTTTATCCCACATTCACCAATTTACTCCATTTTTCAACCCTTGGCTTCTATAAATAGAGGCATCCTTTTCACAATATGGATCCACAACATTATGCATTTCCATTATAGTCATTTGAGTTCATAGCTTTCAATATTTTCATCATTTTCAAGCAATTTAGCTATATTATAGTCAATTTTACACTTAGATCATCCACACTACATCAAGCTTATCAAAGGGATTGGGAAAAGACTTCTTTCCACATCAAAAGAGCACCACCCCCCTATGGGATGGAGGTTTAATTGATTTTATTTAGATTACATGCTTTATTTTGTTCAATTTCTTGTTATTTCATGTTTTCTAGTGATTTTGGTTAAAGAATTTCATAGGGAACATTGGATTTGTTTTCTAACATGTTTGACACTTGTTTGTTGATCCCTTGTTAGTTTATGTATGTTTGGTATTCACATTTTGGCGCTAGGAAGGCAGAGCATTCTAACATGTTAAATTTTACTTGATTTTCCCATTTTTCGCAGATACAGGAATGTGATGCTGCCTTTCTGCAAATGTGAGCCTGCAAAGCACCGCTTTTATTCTACAGTGCTACTTTTTCTATGTCACACCACATATGCATGCCTCTATCATGTCGCTTATGATTTATCACTGCATTTACGCTCTCTATCTTCTATCTTTAAATTCTAACCACAAAGCACTGCTTTTGTAATCACACCGCATTCACACTCTTTGTCTGCTACAAAGTGTCACTTTTGCATTCAATAGAGCATTGATTTTTTCTTTTAGCACCACATTTGACAGTTTCAAAGTGCCACATTTGCAGGAAGCAAGGGAGGATTAAAATTTGAAGACTTAAAAGCATTTTTGATGCTCTTTGTGATAATCTTGGGCTTCAATTTCTGCATTTCATTTCCTAGGACCAACTAGATTCAATTTGGGATTAAAATTAACCATCAATTCAAGATTTTTCAACTTGGTTAAAATTGAACCTTAGACACTTACTAGAATTTTTATTTCGGTCTAAAATTGAACAAGCAACATCAACATTTGGTTTTGGTGCTATAAAAAGAACTCATTATTGCCTTTGAGGACTAAAAAGAATTTGTGTTTGCTTTGTTTTGTAATCTTCTTTACAAACTCATGTCATTTGAATGTGTATGCACTTCTCTCACACTTCATGATGATCTTGGGAATCAAAATCATTTTAGTGACATTAGGTTGTCTAAAAGATTGCCTCCACATTTCAAATTTGGGGTTTTTAAAATTGAACAAATCATGCTAGTGTGAGAAAAGGCATAGCGTGTGTTCTCTCTTTGTTCGTGCAAGCAAAGATGATTGAACTACGGATGTACTTACTCACTATTGTTCACCTTTAGAGGGCCTTCTGGTGGGAAAAAGTACTCACCCCAAGGGAGCAACCCAAGCGGTAATGAGCATAAGCCAAGCTCTTCCAAACCGCTATATAAATTTGTGGTTGCGATGAAAATCATAAATAATGGGAAGCGGTACATGATAACTCTCCCATAGTATCTTTATGATGTGTAAAGCCCTTGTTATAAGGGTTGGAAGATCTCTCACAAGGAGTTTATTATTGCACCCCCTAAACTAGATGCCCTTATTATGAACCTTTGTGTAGAAGCCAAAAATCTCTAATATTTGTTGGTGTCAGGAGGTTGGGCCTTTGAAGCCGTCCCACATACTTGCGGTTCTTAGTAGAGATGAAGATTTTTTCATGGGATATTCATGAGAACTCGAAGCTTGGATGACCTGTAGAAATGAGTGTTGTGGAGGGGAGCTAGTGTTGTCAAACTTCTAATCATCCACTCTGAATAAGTGCAACTGGAGAAATCCAAGTGAGAATTCAACAAATATAGCCATTTCTATCCTAGGGTTGTGCAATTTGAGTCATTTACATACTTTTCTTGGATCCAAAAATCTTGAAAACATTTAACAAGGTCATCAAATTTCAAAACCTTTAGAAAGAGCAAATGCCTTTGAAAAATCCATGTATTACTGCTTGTCCCTAAGGATTCTATCTTTAGAGGCTTCTAAATATTTGGGCCTATATCTCAATTTGTTCTCTCTAAAGTCAACATTAGGGAACTATTTCCTTGATTCTCTTGATTTCCACATAATGGACCTTGTGGGATGAAAATAAATTGAGACATAGACATTTAGTTTGAAAAGCTAAGCAAGAAAGTGTTTGTGGTAAAAAAGAATCCATTAAGCAAAGATAAAAGACAAATGAACCCCACACATGTGTTTGTTCTCATGATTTACACAAAGGTCAAGATCCCAAAACAAAAGTCTTTGTGCAAAAGCTTCAAGTTTAGGTGTCATACTCAAAAAGCCATCAAGAAGTACATTAGGAAGTGCAACTAAAAACAACATCTCAAGATAAGCAAGAAATTCACAAGGTTTTATAGACTCATTCCTTTGAACAATCCGGATATGTATGCTCAATTTGAACCACTTCTTGGGTGAAAAGTTCTTAGAAGAAAATCACATTCTTCAATAACTAGGTCTTGTAAACAAAAGTCTCTCTAGGTTCATCTAAGATCAAAATTAACACCTTTTATCCATCCCAAAACATCAATCAAATCCCATCTCACAAACAAATCTTAGGAATCTTGGAAAAAATCCTTCATGCTAGACTTTTTGTAATCCTTTAAATCAAAATAAAAAATCATCTTGTTTGACTAAGTATGTGTGGATGACTTCATCATATACTTAGTTAAATTATCACCTTGTGGACAAGTTTATTCCAAGATAACATCCAAAATCTTGGGGTTTATAAGTTCATTATCCAAAATCCAAATCAAATCCAAAGTCAAAATCCAAAAAGTCCTAAAGTCTAGTATCCCTCCAAGGTTTCTTAAGAGTTCAATCATTCACATCATCCATCCTTCATCACCACCATTTGATCCTTGGCATCTTAGAATTTCTTTTTTTTACCTAAATTTCAGACCAACCTAAGGAGTTAGAGGTTTACCTCCCATATTCCCTAAAGTTGATCCTTATTTTATGGTTCAAACTAGATCTCAACATAAGAAAAACATGGAAGCAAACAAAGAAACATCCACTTAAAGTGACTTGAGTCAAATTGCACCTAAAATCAACCCCATCGGATCCAACAATCCCCCAATCAACCTTCCTCAACTACCACAAGAGCTTCAAGAGGGAGGTTTCCAAGTGGAGGATGTCACCAACAATGTCCTAGGAATGACTCTAGACAAAATCATGGAGATAGTCCAAAATCTTGAAAATCACAAGATTGTCAACATAATGATGAGACTTAATCCTTCAAAATACATGTTAGCATTAGCAAAGGAAGGGGCTAAACTCCCTTCTAATTATGATGTGAGCATTATTGTGGAAAAAAATCTTGGGATTATGTCACCAGTACCATTTACACCTTTCCAAAATGTCATCCAACCCATCATACAACCAACATCATCTCATGCTCCAAGTCAACCTATGGTTACCAAAGGGAGTTCATTGCTTCACACTCTTCAAATGCTTCCCCTTGTAAATAACCAAGACTTGGATGCAAACACCATCTTGGGTCTACCAAATATCATTCCTCAAGATCCAAAGCATCCATCGTTCCACTCATTTTTCCTGACACCAACAATCCTTCCACTTTCACCACATCACCAACATATTCTCTTGATACGTAAGTGTCTCTCCCTATGACTTCATAAGGAAAAGTGGGTCTATTTGGACAAGGGATAATATTTGATGCCTCATCATCACTTCCTCAAGAAAGAAAACCACCCATCTTCCCACCATTTTCCCCTCCAACATCAACGTCCACACCAATCCTTGGTTTAGGGAAAACCCCTTTACCAATCATCAATCAACCAAATCAAACAATCCTCTGATCATGAATCAAATCAACATACCAATCCTCCAAGTATGCCACTAATATTGGAACACTAGGTGGCACCAATCCAAACAACACAATCAATTGCCACACCATCTATAACACCTCAAAATGTGGTCTCTGAGGACCTAGCATATCAATCGCACCATCTACCACACAACCAATTGTCATCACTCAAACACCTCAACAACCACCTCAAAAAAATCTCTTCATAACATCTCACACCATTTCGAATCCTCCACCACCACCACCAAATCCAAATGTGGCAAATCAATACAACATCATACTACAAGCTACCCAATAAGCCTATCAAAAAGCACTCCAGTAATTTCAAGCTCAACAAGCCATGCAAGCTATGCAATAGGCTGCTCAAAAAGCATAGGCACAACAAGCCGAAAAACAAGCACAATAGGCTACCCAAGCACAAGCACATGCTTTATTGCAACAACAACAAGCCGCCCAAGTTGCACAAGTTGCACAAGCCACACAGGCTGCCCAAGCTGCACAAGCCACCCAACAAGCTCATGCTTAGGCACAAGCTCAATATCAAGTGCAACAAGCTCAAGCACAAGCTTTGTTACAACAACAAGCTTATCAACAAGCTTTGCAACAATACCAATCCCAACAATAAGGAACTCAATTACAACCCAACAACAAGCATTGTCGGCACAACAACAGAAAGACCAACAACAAGCATTGTTGGCACAACAACAATTGCAGGAATACCAACAAGTGTTGGTCGCACAATAAAACTTGCAATAGCCTCCCACGAACACATAAAACAACCCACCTGTCACTCAAGCAATCAAACCACCCCAAAACACATTCATCCCACCACCTGATCTGCAAAATGATGTGTTTTCACAAATCAAATTGCTCTCACAACAAATGCTAGACCTACAATCAAGAAAAATAACAAAAAATAAAGGGAATTTGTGCCCCTATCCATTTGATAGAAGCATTGCAATGGTTCCATTCCCATAAGGGTTTGAGATACCTAAATTTGACAAATATCATGGGATTGGTAGCCCTGAAGATCACATCAGGGAATTTCATGTCCACTGTATAGAAGTTGCATACGTCAAATCTTATTTTATGTGACTATTCCCTCAAAGTTTGGCTGGACTAGCAATGGAATGGTTCTCCCGCCTTCCTCCGAGAATTAAAAGGTTCCAAGAGATTGTGGACTTATTCATATAGAACTATTCATTCAACATAGGCATGGATGTGAGTCTAGAAGAACTATCCGCCCTAAAACAAGCCAAGGGGGAAACAATTGCATCCTTCTTACAACGATGGCGATCCAAGGCCAATAGGAGCAAATGGGCTATGCCCGAAGAACAAAAAATTGGGACCATCATCTCTAATCTTGAAGTGACCTTTTCCTTCCATCTGAAAATGCAATGCATCACAACGTATGACTAGTTGATCCCCAAGCCGCTCAACATCAAAAGAGCCCTTATTACATAAGGGGGTACACCTACTTATCAAGACAACCGTCCATCAACCAGTTACAACAAAATACCTCGCACATGGGAAAAGAACAAAAATGTTACTAACGATGGTGTGGTTGACGCCAAAGTTATAATCAATGCCCCAAGGTAAAACACACAATCATATCAACAACCGCAAATAAATAACCAAAACAACACACAAGCCAACACATCATCACAACAACCCAACAATCAAGCAATCAACAATCTGAATACTCCAGGGGGACCACCCCCAAGGAACAAGTATACCCCTAAACAAAAATACACACCACTTAGGGGACCAATCGAATCTGTCATGCAATAGTTAGTACAAGCAAATCTCATCAAGATCTTTGTTTATGAAAATTATCAAGAGCCTCAAGTTAAACCACCATGGTATAACAAGAAACATCTCTATGATTTTCATAAAATTAAGGGACACATGACAGCTAGTTGGATGTGACTTAAAAATTTGATTCAGGATCTCATCGATGACAAAACCATAACCATTGAACAACTAGCTGGCAATCAAGACCTTAAGATATACATGAATCTGATGCCCGAAAGGAAACAACAATGGCAAGGCAAAGTATAATAATGTGAACCATGTTTACAACCATGTTATTGCATCCTTAGATGAATGGGTCACAATTGTCAACATCAATGGATCTAGAGCTGACTGTGGAGTCACCGCATATGGCCGTCAAATTACCATTCTAGGACCATCACAACCACCCAAAGCACCTGCCACTAATTCAAAATATGTCCCTAATGGTTATAACGTCTTGGACCAACTGAAAAGAACCCCTGCCTAGATATCCATCATGGAGTTGTTGAAAATATCACCTGCACATAGGGAAATCCTAGAGAAAGCATTAGCTACATCCTCCTTCCCAATAGATCTTGATGTAGACTAGTTCCAAGTGATGGTCGAACATATCACTACACCACATCTCCTAAGATTCTCTGAACAAGATCTTCCAACCCAACCATCTCACAACTGTGCACTCCATCTTGATGTCCTAGTCCATAAGAATAAGGTCAAGAGAGTCTTGGTGGATGGAGGTGCAGGCTTAAATATTTATACCCTCAAGCTAATGAAGAATATGAGATTCTCTAAAGATGTCAGTGAGAAAGGTAAAGATATCACTATCAGGGCCTATGATGATGAAGAATGGGTGTCTCAAGGCACCATTCAACTCCCTATTCAAGTAGGGCCAACAATCATGGAAATTTCCTGCCAAGTCCTTGATCTTGAATTACCTTACAATATCCTCTTGGGACGCCCATGGATCCATGGGATGCAAGTTGTCGCATCCACATTCCATCAATGTGTTAAATTTCCTTATCAAAATCAAGAGGTCACAGTCCACGGTGATCTTGAACCATTTTATTATTGAAAGAATCTGGAGGCCAAATACTACAAGATCCCTCAAGTCCTGAAGAATGATGAGGGACCCACATCTCCATATATAGACCCATCCACCCTAGCCTCCACTTTTGAGACAAATACACCCTCCATTCTGGACATCTATGATATTAAAGTCATTATGCAAGATAATGGGTGTGGGGACTACAAAATGAAAAAGAGTGCCTTTGTAATAGGAGAGTTACCTCAATCTCCTCGATCTCATGGGAAACCCCAACTGATTGACACACCAGCTCAAACCTTCAAAGAAAACCCTTCCAAATTCAAAAGATGGAGGGACCTAAGTCAACAAGTGGTAGATGAAAGGGATATATCAAGATGAAAGGCTCGTACCTAATCTTCCCATGGACAATGACAATAAAGGACTACAGTTAATGAAAGGATGGGGATATAAAAAATGAAAAGCTTGGGAAAAATGATAATGGAATTTTGGAACCCATTATTCCTAAGAAGCGCATGAAGAATCTTGGCCTTGGATGTACCCCTCTGAAGATAACCATACATGGAAAAGGTGCCTTGGCTAAAAAATTCAAAGCTCCTCCTAAGTTACCAGTATCCACAAGTTTACCTTTAGATAACTATACCTTTGATATAATTGATGTGTGTGATGAGGACCCCATCATTGACCTACCCATGTTATTCGAGGATTCCCCCCTTTTCATGATTAGTACCCTATCTTTCAAGCCAAGTAACCAGACCAATGAACTAAATCTTGTCTACCCCCAACTCATCGATTATGACCAACTAGGACCACCGATCTTAGACACGTTTGAAAATGATGAGGCTCTCTCAGAGTTCATGGGACTGCGGGATACTTTACCATGTGGAGATCATAAAGTTGGGTTTGATATTGAGCTAGAAACACATGCATACTATGGGGAAATGATTGAATCCCTCAATCGTAAAATAGAAAATTTAAGAGTGATATCTAGGTCTTTAAGTGAAAACCACACTTTGGCACTTTTTGAACTGAAAATAGTAAAAATAAAGGATGTACCCGATAGTGAAAACCTCTCCGAGGTGCCAAAGGATGAGGGATTCAATCTTCCCCTTAGTGCCATTCATCAAGAAAAATCAACAGTCTTGGTAGAAAAGTGCAATCTAGTCAATCTGGGAACCAAAGAAACACCACATATCACCTTCTATGCAGAATCACTTTTGACCGAGGAACAAGAACTTCTAGCTACATTTCTGAGAGAAAGAAAGGTAAAATTTGCATGGACCTATGCTGAAATGTTTGGTCTTGATCTAGAGGTAGTGGTTCATCATCTAGCTGTGTATCCAGAGGTGAAACCAGTAAGAGAAAAGTTGAGAAAGATGCATCTGTAGATCAAATTACTAGTAAAACTTGAATTGCAGAAATTCCTTGATGCTGGCTTCATACGACCAATTGATAATCCAGAGTGGGTTTCAAACCTTGTACTTGTCTCTAAGCCCACTGGGGGCATCCGCATCTGCACTGACTTCAGGGACCTAGACAAAGCATTCCCTAAAGATGATTTTCCTCTCCCAAATATAGACGTAATTGTAGATATGATGGTAGGGCATGAAATGATATCATTGATGGATGGGATTTCAAGGTACAATCGGATTATGATAGCCAAAGATGATCAACAAAAAATAGCTTTCACCTGTCCATGGGGGACGTATTGCTGGAACATGATGTTGTTTGGGTTAAAGAATGTGGGGGCTACATACCAAAGAGTTATGGTGCTTATCTTCCACAACATGATTCAAAAAACTATGGAAGACTATGTGGATGACATATTAGCCAAATCAAGAAAGCGTTGAGATCACATAGTGACACTAAGCTCCATCTTTGACAGGCTAGAAGAATACAAGGTTAGGCTCAATCTTAAGAAGTGTGTCTTCGGTGTACAATTAGGGAAGCTCCTAGGGTATATTGTACCTATGAGGGGAATTGAGATAGACCTTGCCAAAGTCAAAGCGATTCTCGAGATGGAAGTACCAAGAACATTGAAGCAGTTAAGGGGTTTGCAGGGAAGGCTCCAATCCATTCGCCGATTCATAGCACAATTAACAGATAAGGCTATCCCATATTCTTATCTACTCCACAAGGGGGTAGCATACAAGTGGGACAAGAAATGTGACCAGGCATTCAAAAAAATCAAGGAGTACTTATAAACACCATCGGTCCTCATGTTGCCAATCCAAAACAAGCCATTGATACTCAACACATTAGGAACAGTAGCAACCCTTGGTGCTCTCTTAGCTCAACATGATGAAATAGGAAAAGAGAACCATTTACTAGATTAGTAGAACCATGGTGGGACACAAGCTGAATTACACATTCATTGAGAAGGCTTGCCTAGCAGTAGTGTTCACTGCATAAAAATTCAGGCACTACATGTTGGCTCACCAAATTAATCTCATTGCCAAAATAGACCCTCTCAAGTATATTCTTTCAAAAGCAACACTCATAGGATGAATGGCTAAATGGGTTATGATCCTAATATAATATGACATTGAGTATGTAGAATGTAAAGCCATCAAAGGACAAGTAATTGTAGACCAACTACCAGAAGCACCCATATATTTAGAGAACCCATTAGTATCAGAGCTTCCCGATGAGTTGATCTTTAATCGAAGTGCAATAGATCATTGGAAAGTATATTTTGATGGGTCCTACACACAACATTGGTTAGGAGTAGGAGTCTTCTTCATCACACTACAAGGAGATTGCATACCAAAGTCATATAAGTTGTCTTTTCCTTGCACATAAAACATTTTAGAGTATGAGGCTCTTGTCATAGGACTCAGAATTGTAGTACAATGGCAGATTATGGCACTTAAGGTCTATGGGGATTCTCAGCTAATCATCAACTAGGTCAATGATGAATACCAAACAAAGGATGACAAGCTTACCTCGTATAAGAAACTAGTGGAGAGCCTCAAGGAATTATTCATTAACATTGCATTTGAGCAAATACCAAGGGAAAAAAATAGAGCAGCTGATGTTATGGCAACAATTGGATCACTATTGGATATCCCACGCAATGTCCATAAACATGAATTCCTAGTAGAGCAGCTTCTCGTACTAGCTTTCGAGGCACCAAAGTCTGAGTTTGTGTGTGAAATCGTTGGCCTTGGTGATCCTTCATACCATGACATATACACATACCTAAAAAATAGGAGTCCTCCCTGCTAACATCACCCCAAACCTTAAAATAACATTTGTCAAGAAGTCATCCCATTTTGTTATCTTAGGTGACACCCTGTACCGTAGGATTATTGAAGGAACCCTTTTGTGATGCCTTAACCCTGAGGAAGATTTGAATGCTTTAATGAAGGTACACGATGGCATTTGTGGTTCACATTCGAGTGGTATGACCTTGGCCAAGAAACTGCTGAGGACTGGGTACTATTGGCCTTCGATGGAAAGAGAAGCTCATGACTATGTCCAAAGATGTTTGTAGTGTCAACAACATGGGGACCTCATCCATGCACCAACTCAGGAGCTCCAATAGATTATAACACCTTGGCCCTTTTCACAGTGGGGGCTCGATCTCATTGGAAAAATTAGTCCCAACTCATCCAATGGACACAAGCTCATTATCACCGCCACAAAGTACTTTACAAAGTGGGTAGAGGCCATCCCAATGATCTATGTCATAGGGAAGCAAATATCCAAATTCATCTTGAACTACCTCATTTGTTGCTACAGTGTCCCACAAACCCTTATCTCAGATAACGAGACACCTTTCAAGAACCAGGATGTTCGAGAGCTATGCTAAAAATTCAATATCCAACATCGCTTCTCCACCCCATATTACCCCCATGGTAACAACCAAGCTGAGGCTACAAATAAAACCATCTTAAAAATCCTAACGAAAATAGTCAATGAAACTGGTCATGATTGGCACCTACAACAAAATCCTATCTTATGGGCCTACCAAACAAGTATCTGCACACCAACAGGTGCAACCCCATTCTCCCTACTCTATGGATCAAAATCCATCCTTCCCATTGAGATCGAGCTCCCATCCTTAAGAATATCGTTGCAAAATCTCATTATAGATGAAGAATATCAAGTGCCACGGTTGAATGAGCTAGAACTACTAGATGAGTGGCGCATGGATGCTTTGAACCATCTACAAGTGTATTAGAACCTCCTCAAGCGAAGCTACAATAAAAATATCAGGAGTCAAAGTTTTCAAGTCGGAGAGCTCGTGTTGAAAGAGAATCAAAATAATGTACCAAATCTAGACAACAAAGGAAAGTTTGAACCCAACTAGTTGGGACCCTTCATCATCACGATAAGTTATAAATAGGGAGTATATCAGCTATCTACACCCGAAGGTGAGCCTCTGGAGGAGCCCTTCAATAGCTCCCATCTCAAAAAAATTATGCCTAAACTTGCAAGGTATAAATCCAAAAATACAAAAAAATAAAAAAACATAAAAAAATCCAAAAATTCAGAAAAAGGGATTGAAAACAGTAAAGAAAAAAATCGTCCTCTAGTGAAAACCACTTCGGTGGTTGGGAAAGTACTTTGGTGAAAACCTGGAAAATAGGTGCCTTGTGTAAATAAGCACTTTCTATCCACCATGATCTCTATGGCTTGTTCTGCATCATTCATCCATCACACTTCCATATTTCCATCCATCACCCATTTATGTTTGCATCATAGATTGATCTTGTGTTTGTATCATGTTCCACCCTAGTACTACTTGGCACATCCCTAAGGTCAGTTTTTCCTACCTATATCAAAGTAGTCTATCACATCACACTAGGGGAATGTTCTTATACCTGCATTGGATCAGATTCATGTATATTCTTAAAATCTTCCTGAAAATCAAAAAATCCAAAAAACATTCATAAAATCAAAAAACCAAAAAACATCCAAAACATATCAAAAAAACCAAAATAGGTCCAAAAGTCAGAAAAAGTAAAAAAATAGAGTCGTCGTGTCAAACTATGGGTCTCTGAGCTCTGAACGTCGGTAAGGCCATCATTGATGTTCCCTCGAGACACCCTAGGTCAGTCCTTTAGGAGTTTGTTATAATAAACTGGCAATCCATCTGTTCATATCTCATCAATAAACGAGTCTATGTCAGTCAAACTATGGATCTTTGAGCTCTGAACGTAGGTAAGGCCATCATCGATGTGCCCCCAAGATGCCCTAGGTTAGTCCTTTAGGAGTCCGTCATAATAAATTGGCAATCCATCTATTAATATCTCATCAATAAACGAGTCTGTGTCATTCGAACTACATCGTCTCTGAGCTTAAATGCAGGCAAGGCTAATCTTTGATCAGCCCCTAAGACATAAAAACACAAAAATATTTAAATAACCCAAAAATCCAAAAAACAACCTCATAACATTTCAAAAACATCAAAAACATCCAAATATTTGAAAAATTCCATCCGTCTCATTTCGCTTCACCTATGATAATCAATCATCTATAATAAATTAGCCATCGCCTTCATTCTTTGGCAATACAAATAGAAACAACCACAACAATCAGCAAAAGCAAGCTTCAAACACAAAATCAAAATCGAAACAACAAACCTTTAAACGTAAAATCAAACTCTTGATCTTTTTAGCAAACATGTCAAACAAATTAAATATCAACAGCCTTTCAAACAACCTATCAACTTGCACCATCCACTAACATGTCCTAGGATGCATCCTTCCTATAACGGGCATTATTTATTGGCAAAACACTTTGGATGCTTATCCTAAACAAAAAACATCCCTTTGGCTAGAGGTATGAAGAACATTGGCTTGTTTGTTTTCTTGATCTTTTCTTTTGATTTATCTTATTGCACTCATTCCAATGACCTCTCGATGATGTATAATCAAAAAAAATTAGAGAGAAAGGAATGGGGCATTGATCATTATCTATTGTTTGTTGTGCTTGTTGGACATTCTTGTAATATAACTTGGTGATACTTGCTTTGGTAGGTGTGTATGGAGGGATTTTTGGACAACTTGTTGACTATTTCATTGAAAGGTTATGTTTTTCTGTGTTTTGGTTTGAGATGTTTGAAACTTCTGAAATAAATCCTAGTGAGGTTTCTGTATGTCATGTATGAACAAGGATACTAAAGAGCAGAAAGATTTACTGAGAGGGGGGGTGAATCAGTAAATCAATATAAACTTTTTCTTTCTTAAACTTTTATCAACTTTAACTTTTATTCAACATCAACTTCTTAAAATGAAACAATACAATCAAGTTGACTCCAATTGATATATGATATGTTTAAATGATTTTACAAAAGTAAGTAGGTACCAACCTACTTGAAGTATTAATAAGATTGTTTAGTAGGCTCCAACCTACAAGGAGCACCGGCTCCTTAACCTTATTTAGTAGGCACCTAACCTACAAGGAGCACCAACCCCTAATGTGCAAGGCACCAACCTTGACTTGATGGATGTAAGATGAATGCCTTCAATCATATTTTCACTATCCCTATCCTCCAATTTGCTTTTGTGATGAATGATATCACCCTAAGCCCACACAAGAAGATGGGACTTCTGACTTGAACTGCTCACACTCTACAACCACACTTTTCAGCTTTTATTTGGATTTCATTTATAAATGTTTCTCAAGAGTTACACCTTTTTATGAAGGAATACATCTGTTCTTGTATCCCTTTTGAAATCTTCCTTTTCATAAAAAGACATGCCTCTTTATTGACTTAAATATCCTTTTTGTTTGGATTACTTCTAATTTTTTTATTAAATATGTATGTAAAAGTATCTTTTCAATAACCAGATCGAATAAAACACTCTCCTTCAGGTATTGCGATGAGTGATCATGTCTTTTTAGCAGTTAATCAAATCATATGAGGGAACACTTCTTAACAGCAAATAAAGAAATCTTAGTTTATGGCATGTTAAGAACTCAGATCAACCTTCGTTTATTTCAAAGAGATGCCTTTCTTAGGAGAGACACGTCTTTTGTGAAACTCCTTGATGATCAGTTGCTTCTCCTTTTTGAGGCACGTCTTGTCTTCAAAGGATCAATCACTTCTCTTTCATAGAGTCACGTCTTTTCAAGGAGAGGATTGCACTTAGTTAATAAAATAAATCATGTTTTTTAAAAACACGTCATCATGTCTCTTTTAAAAAACACGTCCTTTCAATCATGAACACATCTCTTGAGGAAAGACCACATTTTTTTCTTAACAAATAATCACAACTCTTCATTGATAATTCTTCATTCTTGACAAATCATTCTTCATTTTTAGCAAATCAATCTCCATCTTTAAATGCCTTAAATGATCAGATTTAGTTAATCGGTTTAGAATTTTGATTATGTGATCAAATCTGATGGTGATCAAATCTGAATATTATTTTGAGTAAGCTATCTCGGATTAAGCCAACTAACTCAAATCTGATTATTATTCTGTTTAAATCTTCAACAATCTGATTAAGCCAACACTGATTTATTCTTTGTCTTGACAATTCTATTTAAATCTTCAACAATCTGATTAAGCCAACACTGATTTATTCTTTGTCTTGATAATTCTATTTACATCTTCAACCTGATTAAGCCAACACTGATTTATTCTTTGTCTTGAAATCAATGATAATACTTCTAACATATACTCCTATTTGATTGTCTAGTCAAAGTCCATCACACTAGGTACAACGCCATCTTGGTTTTCTATACCTTGATGCATTGTATCTATGTGTGTTATCAAAAATAAGGAAAGTAGGCTCTTTACGTCCCCAATCCTTGATAAGCAATGCATCATCACTCATCACCATATCTAATAAAGTCTCGATGACTCGTGGACTTGTTGGACTTTTGCATCATCTCGAACTCAAGGGTTGATCCCTCTTATTCTTCTTATTCTTCTATCTTTACTAACATTTCTATCTAAGTATTGAATATGTGTGATATCTCAAAATATACATGAGGCTACCCATGGCTAATGACTGTCTATACATCATCAAATTTGTCTACATCAAACATTCGAGCTTTCTAGTCCTCTATGAGCTCAACTGATCTTGAATCTTTTTTGCGGGCTCAACCCAAATTTTGCAATGCTCACCTGATCTCTCGAGGGGGCAGTGTAGCAGCGTAATTTCTTCCACTGGGGCAGTAGTGGGACATCCAAAAAATTATAATTTTTTTGAATTTTGATCATGGCAGTGTTATTCTTTGAACCAATGCAGTAGGTACATTGCTTCAAAGAGGGGCAAAATGTAGACACCAAAAAAGTCCTGATTGATACTATGCATATGATTCTGATAAATTAACACTGTTTCTTCCTAATCATCTCGAACTAACCAATTAATTAAATAATCAACATTATTTAGTTAGATTCAACAAGTTTAGCTATTAATCAAATAATTAAACTTATTGATTAATTCATCCTTCTTCTAACTAATTTCTCATCTTATTTAATTAAATCAAATCTTTTAATTAAATCCCTTTTTAATCCTTCCATTTAATTAAAACCAATCAAATCATATGTCACAATCTCCCAATCTCCTCCAATTAATTAATTCTAGATTAATTAATCCTAAATCAACTTTCTAATCATCATTAATAATTCCTCCAGCTTTTAACTCCTCAAGAGTTAAATCAACTCATGGTCAAATAACCAGGTTGCACACGAAAATAATTTCAATTAATTATTTAAATCCTCTATTTTCCCTCACCAAGGCATATTCCAAGGAATATTCCTCTCAGCAACCTCTCATTCAATTTCCCTCCAAAGGTTTTCAAAAACCTATCACATCCTCTTACATTTGCAATAAATTCTCTTACAACCTTTCAAATCTTCTTACATCCTCTCAAATCTCATTCAATTCCTCCTACACCATTTTCAAATTCTCAACCATCAACATTTACTTCTCTTCCATCCTCCTCCACTCACACATTGCCCAAAATGTGCTCTAACTTCACCCATTAAATTTGTGACAAGTGGCACTTTCTCATTGTCTCCCATTTTATCCCACATTCACCAATTTCCTCCATTTTTCAACCCTTTCTTCTATAAATAGAGGCATCCTTTTCACAATATGGATCCACAACATCATGGATTTCCATTATAGTCTTTTGAGTTCATAACTTTCAATATTTTCAAGCAATTTAGCTAGATTATAGTCAATTTTACACTTAGATCATCCACACTTCATCAAGCTTATCAAAGGGATTGGGAAAGGGCTTCTTTCCACATCAAAGGAGCACCACTCCCCCTATGGGATGGAGGTTTAGCTAATTTTATTTAGATTACATGCTTTATTTTGTTCAATTTCTTGTTATTTCATGTTTTCTAGTGATTTTGGTTAAAGAATTTTATAGGGAACATTGGATTTGCTTTCTAACATGTTTGACACTTGTTATTTTGTGCAGGTTTGGTGTTCACAAAAACTTATATTTCTATCAATTTTATCTCTAGCTATTCATGAAGGTTGAAAGACCAAAACAACCGTTTGACTTAGGCAAACCCCTAAACAACCCCTAAAAATTTTCTTGTCTCAATGTATGTGCACGTTGGAATGATTTTTTTGCTGCCCAAGATAGATATTTTGGAGGATTCTAGGTCAAATGTATAAAGATGACAGTGTAATGTGTAGATGTTTGTGCTATGCACTGACATCCTGGGCCAAAATTTTCTACGTCTGGTGTTAGGTTCCTCTCTATCTATATTTTTGTTTCCAATTAAAAATATATTTTACTCATTTCTATATTAAGTAAAAAATAATTTATTTCTCATTTTATCATCAATAATTTGAATAAAGTTTCTTTCCCTTTAGCATAAGTTATCTTTATAATTTTCTTTCAGTAGGTTTCTTTACTTTTGTTTTAAATATGTTAAATAATTTATGCTATCTTGAGGTGAGGTGATGTAAGAATTTGTTGTTTATATCCATATATTTTCTGAAGCATCAAATTCCATACATTACAACTGTAAATGTAAACAAATCTTCAATCAAATTTGGAAACTAAGGGACTTATGAAAATTCTAAGTGTAAGAATACTACTTAAACTTCTATGTTTAGATTTTCAATTTCTAGATTTGAATTTCTTATTTTGAATGTGTTGATTGCAGAACATTATTCGATTTCTATGTTTGCCTATCAAAGAAGGATCCACCATAAATAAGAGAGGAGACCCGCCCCTAAGAGGCACGTCTCATGAGAGGACTTGTCTCCACAAGTGGAGACACGTCCACTCATGGGACATGTCCCTTAGGGCGCAGCTTATGATAAAGTCGTTTATCATTGTTTAGTATAACTCATATATACCCTTCTACAAGGTGGCGAATGAGTAAGTAAATTCTGATTAATGAAATACAGAATATAACATCATATATATAATTCAAATTTTATATGTATGCTCATAAATTCGATTAAATGTTTTTCCAGAAATATTTCAATATAAATGATAAACTTTGATCAAGTATGAATGACGATGATGCTTACAACAATCATCATTCATATCTGACCGAAGCTATCATTCATTAACACTCCCTCTTAGATAGGGAAGATATTTCAAATCAAATAAGTAGAGATATCACCTTAACACATGATATCTAAGACATGGTATGATTTCTCAATATTGTCAAGTCACATGACATTCTTCATAACATATCTTTATTATGGTATGTGCACTGACATCAAGTCACATGATGTCTACCATAATTCATGGCATATCCACGGATATAAATATCCACCATGATTATCTCTTAAGGATCACAATGATCTACAAATGATATCAAGTCCCATGATATCAATCAAAGTGTCCAAGAGATACTATCATGACATGTCCACAGATATCAAGTCACATGATATCTATCATGATAGTTTATCATTGTAGAGTCGTCACTTTACAATGTCAAATACAAGTGCTCATTATTAGAAATATCGTCACCTTTCAATAATGTACATAGGGGGAGTAGGCCCATAAAGTCATGGATTCACACACATGACAAAAGAGTTTACACATTAAACATCTTTATATATTAGTACAATTTATAAACAATTTGTATTTCAAACATAAATAACAAATTACATTTCAACCATACCAAGTTTCTTCTTGAAGTGCTCTACCTTGATTCAAGAGAGAGGCTTGGTGAGAATGTCTATAGTTTGATCATTTGTACTAATATACTCCAACTGAATCACTTTCCTTTCCACCATATCTCTTACATAATGATAGGGGATCTCAATATGCTTAGATCTATCATGAAAGACAGGATTTACAGAGAGTTTGATACAACTTTGATTATCACAATGAATAATTGTAGGATTCAAGGGCTCACCAAAGAGTCCCACAAGCAATTTACGAAGCCAAACTGCTTCTCTTGCTCCCATTGAGGCTGTAATGTATTCGACTTCTGTTGAGCTCTGTGCAACTGAAGATTGTTTTTTGCAAATTTGGGAGATCATAGCCGATCCTAAACTGAAGCAACATCCTGATCTGCTTTTTTGATCGGTTACACTTCCAACCCAATCTGAATTAGAGTACCCATGTAGATCTAGTTGATCATTCTTGTAAAGAAGACCATATCCAATAGTGCCTTGAAGATATCTCAAAATATGTTTCACAGCCATTAAGTGAATTTCCTTTGGCTCACACATGAACTGGCTGAGAACATTCACTGCATAGCAAATATCAGGTCTGGTGTTAACAAGATACATCAAGGATCCAATCATCTGTCTGTAAAGGGTTGGATCTGCACACTTGGATTTTGCTGCTGCTTCTTTCAATTTGTAAAGGTTGGTTTCCATAGGTGTAGACATTGGTCTATAGTCCAACATTTCAAATCTTTTTAGAATATCAATAGTATACTTCCCTTGGTTTAGTATAATGCCCTCTAATTTCTGCCATACTTCTAAACCTAGGAAGTAGTGTAGAATACCCAAGTCTTTCATGTCAAATTCAAAAATTAGATCCTGCTTCCCTTGAGCAATGAGGTGATCTCCTATTATCAGCAGGTCATCAACATATAAAATAATTATTAGCATATCACCTTTTATTACCTTGAAGTAGAGATTGGAGTCAACCTCATTCTTGGAAAATCCTAATCCCAAGAGATAGCTGTCAATTCTTTCATACCAAACCCTGGGACCCTGTTTAAGTCCATAGAGAGCTTTCTTCAGTTTGCATACATGTGAGTCAGGTTTATGTATCACAAAACCTTCAGGCTATTCCAAATATACTTCCTCTTCAATGGTTCCATTCAGGAATGCAATTTTCACATCCATTTGATGGATCTTCCAGCCTTTAGCTGCTGCAATGGCTAACACTGCTCTCACTGATGTCTAACGGGCAACAGGTGCAAATGTTTCTTTGTAATCAATGCCTTCCTTTTGAGAAAAATCTCTTGCCACAAAATGTGCTTTATGTTTTTCTATACTGCCATCAACAACACGCTTGATTTTAAAGAGCCATTTGGAAGAGACAATAGATTTCTCTTTTGGCCTAGGCACTATATCCCATACATCATTCTTTAGAATAGACTGATATTCCTCTGTCATTGCATCCTTCCATGCTTGACGTCGAAAAGCTTCTGTAACACTGATAGGTTCTGAGTTTATGATGTTGTTCATTAGAGCAACATAGCTAGAGAAACATTTGGGTCTTTTTCTCTCCCTGAACGTTCCTTTGGGTGCTGCATGATCCTCTGTTTCTTTGATCATTTTCCTAGCCCAAAGTGGTCTTTTTCTGCCGTTGTCATTTGTATTCTCATTTGAAGTAGAAGGAAGTTCATGTGGCATTTCATTAGGATGCAACCTCTGAATCTCAGGAGCAGGTTCCATTTCAGGTAGTCTAGGGGAATAGGTTTTTGTCTCACTAGAACTTCTTGCCCTCTTGAATGCAATGTCTTCTTCAAAGATGACATCTCTGCTCAATTCAATTTGTTTCTGCCCGAGTATGAATATCCTGTAGGCTTTGGAGGTTTCACTATAGCCCACAAATACTCCCTTCTTTCTAGAAGGTTCTAGTTTGAATCTCTTCTCTTTGGGCATATGTATATAGACAGGACAGCCAAAAATCCTAAAATGACTAATGTCAGGTTTTATGCCGGTAAAGGCTTCTTCAGGAGTTTTGTTATCAAGATGAGAATGAGGACATCTATTTTGGATATAGACAACAGTCCTAGAGGCTTCTGCCTAGAAAGAAGTTTCAATGTTTTGGTCAAGCAACATTGCCTTAGCAGCTTCTACGATGGTTCTATTTTTTCTTTCAGCAACCCCATTTTGTTGAGGGTTGTAGGCAACTGTGAACTCCCTCTTAATTCCAGCACTCATGCAAAATTCCTTAAAAATCTCAGAGGTGTATTCTTTCCCATTGTCTATCCTTAAGGTTTTTATTTTCTTTCCAGAGAAGTTTTCAGTAAGGGATTTGAACTCTTTGAACCTTTTAAGGATTTCTATTGACTCTTTACACTTAAGGAAATAGATCCAGGTTTTCCTAGAGAAGTCATCTACAAATATGACATAGTATAGAAATCCTACTTTAGAAGGTACAGACATGGGTCCACATAAATCAGAGTGAACCAGTTCTAACACATTAAGGGTTTTACTCAGGCTATTCTGAAAGGATCCCTTTGTATTCTTTCCTAGGGCACAACCTTTACAAGTTCCCTCATGAGATGGTTTTAGCTTGGGTAAGCCTGTAACAAGTTTTTCCATAGAAGGCAGGGCACGAAAATGAAGGTGTCCTAATCTTCTATGCCAAATTTCATTTGTATCAACAAAGTCAAGGGTAAGGGCTTGTTTAACCTCAATGTATAGTTTGTAAAGGTACCCTTGTCTTATGCCTATGGTTAGAGCTTTCTTGATAGATGAGTTCTTAGGCCATACTAGAACTTTCCCATCCATAAATGTAACTCTGTAACCATTGTCTTCAAGGGCAGAGATGGATATAAGATTTCTCTTTATTCCAGGTACAAATAAGACTCCAGTGAGTTGCAGAGAAACCCCAGATTTCAACTTGATGGAACACGTTCCAACCCCTTTTACAGGGTATGCAGAATCATCCCCGATGGTTACTTCTTCATTATACTTTTTAGTCATAGAGTCCAAGTGTTCTTTGAACCTTGTGATGTGTCTGGAGGAACCACTATCAATTACCCAATTTTGAGTGTTGTCAAATACTTGACTAGAAAGGGCTGTATAGAACACAAAGTTCTCAGATTCATGATCTGGGTTTGACTTTCCTACTTTGGAAAAAGATGCTTGTTGTTTAGTTCTATCAGGGCATTTCATTGCATAGTGTCCATACTAATCACATCTAAAGCATTGTACTTGAGAGATATCGTTCTTCTTATAAGATTCCTTTCCATTGGAACTTCTCTTTCTTTTAAAAGATCCTCTCTTGTAGGAGTTTTTCTTACTCCTCTTATTAGATGTTGTGTGGAGAACATGAATGTCTTCATCTATGTGTTTCTCTTTATTCTCTTTTGTGGAAAGTCTTGTTTCTTCTTGAAGGTAGTCAGTTCTTAGCCTGTCAAACTTAGGGAGTTTAGATCTCGCACTTATTCCTTGAACAAATGACTCCCATGAGTTTGGTAGGCCTCCTAGTGCAATTAGAGTTAACTCTTTGCTATCAATATGATATCCAATTGTGGATAATTGATCCCTTAGTTCAATAATCCTCATGAAGTATGCATTAATGGACTCTCCTTTGTTTATTTGTGCATTGTTGATTTGCCTTTTTAATGCAAGAGTCCTGCAGGTGTTGTTAATCTCATAGGTACTCAAGAGATTTGTACATATGGTATGCAGTTTCATGTTTTGCTAAGATAGGCACAATATGATCCCTAACTGCATCTACTAGAATTTTCATGGCCTTTTCATTGTTTTCAACCCATTGAGTTTTCTTAGGTTCAGCCTCTAGTTCCTTTTTATTTTCTTTCACAAGTGAGTCTAGTTTATTCTCTCTAAGGATCATCATGATTCTAAATTTCCATGATGTGAAGTTGTTTGCTCCTGCAAGGCGATCTTCAAATCTGATCACACTTGACATTATGAAGAATGTGATGTGAATTCAATTTTAGAAAATATGAATTTTCTAGAGCAAACTGATTTTAGATTTGTTTTGGATTCACACAACTTGGCTCTGATACCATGTAAATGTAAACAAATCTTCAATCAAATTTGGAAACTAAGGGACTTATGAAAATTCTAAGTGTAAGAATACTACTCAAACTTCTATGTTCAGATTTTCAATTTCCAGATTTGAATTTCTTATTTTGAATGTGCTAATTGCAGAACATTATTCAATTTCTATGTTTGCATATCAAAGAAGGATTCGCCATAAATAAGAGAGGAGACCCGCCCCTAAGAGGCACATCTCATGAGAGGACGTGTCCCTTAGGGCGCGGCTTATGATAAAGTCATTTATCATTGTTTAGTATAACTCATATATACCCTTCTACAAGGTGGCAGATGAGTAAGTAAATTCCGATTAATGAAATGCAAAATATAACATCATATATATAATTCGAATTTTATATGTATGCTCATAAATTCAATTAAATGTTTTTCCAGAAATATTTCAATATAAATGATAAACTTTGATCAAGTATGAATGACGATGATGCTTACAACAATCTTCATTCATAGCTGACCGAAGCTATCATTCATTAACAACTTACTATTTCTCAAAATCTAGAAATGGATTGAACTCTCCTAACACCAGTGGATTTGAGACCATGTTAAAATCTACAAATAAATGAGAAACTATCCATGACCTTTAATGTAGAAGTAGATACAATAGAACTAGTTAATAGATGATCATAGAATCAAAATAAAAAATATATAATTAGTTACCAACAATATAAGAGATACACAAAACATAAATGAAGCCCCCTCTTCATCACCAAAAGTGAGTCATGAGTGGAGTATATATAGATGGAAGTGAGGAAAATACAACAAATAAGAGTAGTAACTCCAACTACTAGAAATAGATGGGAGTTACACCTAATAGGAAGATGCCAAGCAAATGGTTACACCTACTTGGTACAATATGAAATGGTTAAGATACGTGGCATATACATCCAAGAGGATAAGTAACTTTAACTACTAAGAATAGGTAAGAATTATATACATGCCTCTTATAGAAGATGCTATCTACCCTCATAAATACTATTTATAATAACCTAAGAAAAAATAAATATATGTGTAGGAAAAAGTGTTGGTGTAAGTAGGTGTTTTACCTAACTAGTCCTAGTAGGTCCTATTTACATTTTAAGTTTATTGAGGTCTTATGGAATATTTCTATTAGTCTGAGGTGTCATATAATCTTATCTTATCTTATCATGGCATTTAATACTTGTGTCCTAGGTCATTTAATAATTGTTGAGGTAATTTTCTCATTGTACAAGATTATGACACATGTCATGATCTTGTCTAATCATACTCACAACCTTGCCTTTATAAGCAAGGCATCATACATACATTTACATATTCGATCAATCAATCTTGCACCCTTAATCATAGCAATATATTCTTCCATTTCTCCCTTGTGGAGGATATTTTGGTTTGGTAGTTGATCCTGGGGTGTTGGGAGTTTACATTCAACTCCCACATGGTGTCAGAGCTCTAGTGCTACAAATTCCTTCCTAGATATGAGGGACATATCTTGGCTTGAATATTTTTTTGGATGTGATTTGGGGTTTCAAGAACCTCACAATTGAATCTAGGTTCTCAGAGAGTCAAAATTAACTTTTGTTTCATCAAAATATGACATATTGGGCTAGATATACAAGGGTTTCAAGTTGGGTGAAGGTTACCGAATCCTAGAGGTAGCTAAATTTTTAAAGCACTTTGGACCAAAACTAGCCTTGCCATCATGCTTGGAAGGCTCAAAAACCTAAATATTGTTTGTCAAATCGTCGAAATTAAACACTTTGTCTTGGGACATTAGAGGTTTTTCTATTCATTCGGTATATTTCCTATGGTCATATGGATCTGTATCTAGTTGTACAACATGACATTGTTGTCATTCACTGTAGTGGTCAACAAAATATTCTAGCATCTTTGTGGCATATTCTTTGTAGATTCTTCTAGCATCAATTGTACTTGGTCGCTTGGTCTATGTATTGCATTGTCAAATGGTATTGTTTTGCTTATAGGTTAGTTAATAAAAAGATTATTTTAAATTTATTATTTTCACCAGGTTGGTCATAGTTTTTTTGCCACCTATTTATAGCATATGTTTCCACGACTAGCTCCTAGTGTAGGGGGGCTTATGCCCCAGGCAACATGACTTTGCTCGCCGCCGCTGGTTTGCTCAGCCCTAGCGACATTATCATTGCTGGGTAGTGGTCATTTTAAAGAAAATCAAGCACAAAGTGGGTGGTTGCATGGGTGCCCAAGTGCCTATGGCCTAGGAAAATCTTTTCAAATAGCCATAACTTTTCACCACAATATCGAATCTTCAAAAATATGATATCATCGAAAAGTTGGATCTATGTACTTTGCAATGGTGAAGGTTGTTTTTCTAGATATTGTTGTTTGGTGCTAGTATTTGTTGCTTGAAGCCAAATCTTGATTTTTGGCTTCTGAGCTCATAACATTTTGCCACAATCTCTAATTTTCATGATTCTTACAATATTGGAAAGGTATTGAGGAGCTCTATCATGTCATCCATGCACTTTTTTTGGATTCAGTCCTAGATATCTTTTGTTCATATTTGTGTGTATTCACATTTTGGTTGATCACTTGGATATATTGTCACTTGGGAAGGTGTTGTTTTGATCCTTAAACTTCATTCCATCTCTATATCTTATATCTATCTCCTATTACTTCAATCGGATTCTAGAGTTGCTTCATATTGAGATTTTTCTAATGTTCCTTGGCAACATGACAATTAATCTTTATTTTTGTTGCTTTATCATGATTCTATAGTTGCTACAACAATTGAGAGTTTACAGTGTTTCCTGCATCAGATTCATCTTGTCCTTTGTTGCTTGGATTAAGTTTCCAATGTTACTCCACAAGTGTGCTTCTAGCGTTTCTTTGTAACATGTTATCTTATTATTGGGGGTTATATAGTCTCTCTTCTTTCCTTCATAATTGATTGTATCTTTTCTCTCTTTTAGAGAGGTATTTTATTCCAGTGGGCTTTCTCCTTTTATCTGTTTGTGAGAGATTCCATTTATACATGGGTACCTAACATGGCCTCATAGCCAAAACCCATATTTGTATCATTAGCATAGTAATCTACTCCCTAAGTTGCACTTAAGGGGGGTTGTTGGTGTAAATAGGTGTTTTACCCAACTAGTCCTAGTAGGTCCTATTTACATGTTAAGTTTACTTAGTTCCTAGGGAATCTTTCTAGAAGTCTTAGTTGTTATGTGATCTTATCTTATCTTATCATGACATTTAATACTTGTCTCCTAGGCCATTTAATAATTTTTGAGGTAGTTGTCTCATTGTATAGGATTAAGACACATGTCATGATATTGTCCAATCCCATCTCTCAACCTTGTCTTTTTAAAGAAGGCATCATATGTACATTTACATATTCAATCAATCAATCTTGCATCCTTAATCATAGCAAGACATTCTTACATTTCTCTCTTGTGGAAGATATTTTGGTTTGGCAATTGATCATGGGGTGTTGGGAGTTCACATTCAACTCCTATAAAATTAAATATACTATAATATAAAGGAAAAATAAAAACCCACACTAACATTGCTTTTCTTTCAATATTGTAAGACTATAATAAGTCATTATAGATTTGAATTGGACAATCTTATATATTATGAAGGCGGTAAAGGGAATTAGAGTAGTAGTTTGAGCATTTTTTGAGTTCCTAAGTGACCATGCTCAACAAGCTGCAAGGCAATGAGGTTGTGAGAGCATTGTGAGGTGTCATAGGATCTGAGTTAGAGTGGGATTCATGAATGTCAAAACACTAAGAGGCTTGGACGTATATTTTATCATTGGAGTGATGTTTTAAGTGAGTGTTTACTCACATTTGTTAGAAATATATCCCCCACATGGGTTTCTTTATGATAAATTTGTGTTGAATTACTTTGGTAATGTTTATTTTCTCATTTTTATTATTAAAATTGTGCTTACTAAATATCAATCTTTGTTGTCCTTGTAGGAAATATGTAAGTGATGAGCTAACAAATGGAATATTCATCCTAGTCTATAGATCATTGAATTAAATGGAGCACTTACATGTCATCATTAGGTCTAGTTATCTTGTTACAACACTCCCATCATTATTATTAGAGTTGAATTGAATAGTAATAGTTTCAATTGAAGAATCAAAAGAAAATGAGGTCAACTCTATCCTCGGAACAAATTTTTATTTTTCATTTTTTGAATAAGTGAATGTCTTTTCTAAAAAGGAAATAGATGTAAATACAAAAGAAATATAATAATATTGGTCCACAAAATGCTATTTTTTACAATAGTTGATATATATTTGTAGCGTGCTTTGGTTTGTAGTGTTGTTGATATCTACCTATATCATGTTCTATTTTATAATAATTGATCTTCCTATATCACGTTTAATTTTGCAATAGAACCTTAATAAAATTTAAAATTGTTGTCTTTTTTGATGTTAATCTCAATGTCTTTTTTTGATAAATATTAGGTTTGTGCTAGGTAGATTTGGGAATTTGGGAATTAGGTGCAAGGGCAATGCCTTTGTTATTTGACCCCATACCCTTGTTGTTTTTGACAAGGTAAGTTGCATTTTCAGGGTGCAACACCCTTACACATCAAGCCCATATCCTTGTTGTTATGAGAACTTGACTCCAACCAATTTACCTTTGACAAAGTATATATATTTTTTATATGATTATTGAAGCCACAAAAGTTTGCCCATCTCATTTGGAGAATTTGTTTGATTTGTATGAGCATTGGTTTTTTAGTTAGAGGGTAGAGGGGTGTTTTGATAGGGCTTAAACCCTTGTACAAAGACTAAAATTGATACAACAATGAAGCATTAACAAATTACAAAGATTCAACAAATGATGGCATACCAAAGAGCCTAATGCACAAAAGCGAAATGCCAACAATAAAAAACAAAACTAATAATAAAAAGATAACAAGATGAGAACTCTAGAAGTAGAGACAAAAATAAGAAATAATAGACCAAACACCACACAAAACTCAAAATGTGATCTTCATTCTTTAATCTTAACAAATGACTTGTAGCTACTAAGATTCATAGTGCTATAATCTTTATTAGCCACCTCATTCTTAATTTCTTTTGAGCAAAAATCCTTCTTCATAACTCTCCCTCTCTTTATAACAACCCATATATCAACAAGTTTCTTAGAGCTTCTACGTGCATATCTTACAACACCAAAAGATCCAAATGAAAAAGGATACTTCTTTTTGAACCAACTACTATTAGACTTTCTAATACCTTCTCCTCGCTATCCTTTAATGAGGAAACTCCAACCAAAGGGTGTAGACTAAACAAAATCTTTGAAGACGACTACAAACCAAGTTGGGGAGGTGCCAGCTCATCATCTTGGACCATTGTAGCTTTGGAAGGTTTATCAGAATAAAAGCACCATGATTACGCATGAAAACTCATTACTTGAATTGCCTGATTTAAGAACCCAATGAAGTTTCTTGGATCTAGAATTAGCCAAATAGGGGAGAGGATCTAGTAGTTGAGCATGTTTCAATAGTTGTGATAGTAGTTGTTTATATAATGTCCAATAGTTGTGTTAGTAGTTGCTTATATAATGCTCAATAGTTGTGACTTGACTACCCATAATTAAATAAAATGTATTCCTTTGATCTAAAAAGCAACCAATCATGTGATGCCACATCAGCGCTCAACTACCCATGATGTGAATGCACAAGTATTGGTCTCACTTTTTTTTGGGCCTTTTTGGACACCTTTACAAAAAGCATGCTGATGTGGCATCATATTTGATGATGTGGCCTTGAAACGAAAGTTATATAAGCAGGGGGCTTGCCATGTAAGCTGCTGTAAAAAATTTGGAGTGATTTGAAATTTCCACGTAGGATAATTAGAAGCACAAAATTAAGGTGCACAACTACTGGGTCCTCTCCTCTAGTCTTCCTGGGGATTGCATCAAAAGCATCTTAGAGGAGACCCTTCTAAATCAAGATAGTGCAACCTAGAACCAGCTAAGAGGTGATCAAAAGAGAATGCGCAACCAGTTGGGTAATGTCAATATACACACAAACTCTGGAAAAAAACCCCATCAAACCATCTTTATCAAGATTTGGAAACCAAGTGATTTGCTAAAAAAAAAATAGCTTCTCTTCTGGTCTGCATACCAGAGGCAGATTGTAAACTCTAACCCAGAAAGGCACACTAAAGAAATTAACCTTATTAGGCTCAAAGAACGGGTGCCAAGGACACAAAAATAGGCCAAAAGAGCTGTGAAAACCAGAGCCCATATGATCACACCTACTCCAACTCCTCGAGATTCAAACTGAAGCAGAAAGAAGCCTTTAGGAACCACAGAAATAGAAGGGGGAGATACTCGGCCACACGGATTTCACCCAACAAACCGGAGCATCCACCTTGAAAATCTTGCCAAAAAATTTACCCACCAAAGTCGCGGTTTCTCTCTGAGCAGAAAAATCCTCTAGGAAGTTGTGCCTGGTGAGGAACCCTAGCAAATCGCAATAAGATATCTCTAGCGACAAATGGATGATCAGAAATGGGGGCCGCTAACGGTTCCTCCTCTGCAATCAGATGAAACAAATCCTGAGGGCTCAGCACAAGCTGCTCTGAAACTAAAACCTTGTGACCACCATCTTTCGCCAATAATAATATGCAAGACTCAGAGCAAGAATGGAAAGGGTTCAAAGCATTCTTACAGTTAGCTATTTGCGCAGGGGTGTGCAGTGAATTCGGCTCTGGCTCTTGACCAGCTATGTAAATTGACTTACTAGAAGAGAGAACATAGCAACGCTTCAGGCCCTTCCCAAAATTCTTATTAGAAGCCCCAACATTAGGAGCCTTCCCTAGCATAGACTCGGTTTCATTGACAGTGCCAAGAACAACACTTGAATCTAAATGACCCCTTTCTTGCTTCTCACAAGTAGAGGAAGCCAAATATCCTATAGAAGTTCATCTTCAAAAACATCCAGGAAATTATCCTCTGAAGCACCTATAAAAATGTCACTGCCCCAGAAATCTGTTGGCGCATACTCTACATTCTCCTCTGTGGATTCCTTATCCTCACCTCCCTCTTGGACATCCCTACTTCTGATTGCACAGCATTACTTACCATTATGGATGTATGCATTTTCCACTCTACTTGTGGATTTTATTTCTAAAACCATGTTGTATCACGCATCCTTTCTTGGTCTATTTTTTAGAGGAAGTTTGTCGATTTTCATTGACACAATTCAAATCACTTTCAGTAAGTCAGAGTGCTCTGAACAAGAGTCTCTAACATTGAGACAAAGAATCTTATCAGCAAAATTATGATTGAATTGGTGCCAATATGACTTTTGAATTAGGTTATATATTGGCAAGAGTAAAATCATCATGTAATGGAGGATCCTTCCTTCATCAATCTTATATATATTATGTAATATGTAAATAATTGGATGCAAGTTATATATCTTAAATTATAATTTTTTAGAATGAAAGTTACAATATTTTCTTGCATGATTTACATCAAATTGTATGGTTTTATCCAATATATATATATGTATATATTTGGCTAATTTAATAATTTTCCATCCATATATATATATATTTGGACTACAAATAATTTCCTTTTATCCTATGCTTATAATAATATTTGATTCCATAATTTTTACTAAAATTGATATAATTATATAATAAATTATGTTATTTATATTTCATGTTAGTTTTATTTCTAGATAAAGTGGGGGAATTGATTAGAACCCTCATTCATAATTAGTTTTTTTTTCTTTTCTTTTTGTAACAATAAAAGGAATACGAGTTGAAACCTTAAAATTTATTAGATAACCTTACTTGAGGAATTCAGGGTTAACAAAACTTTTCAAAATCATACAAGACTAGTTACTAACCAAACTACACTAATAATAAAATAATATAAACAAGAGTCATCATCTCAAAATCCTCTAGTTTTCTTAAAGAGTAAGGAAAAAAACCAGGAGTGAGCTAAAATCATCCTCCTTCCCTTTTGAGAAAGAAGAGTCTCCTCATTCCATCAAGTGCCGACATTAAAATTAAACCCTCTACTTACAAATGCATTATTTTTTCTTATGACTTCCTCTCACTATGCATCTTAGTTGAAGAATTGCTGAGATATAATTTATTTAAATTAAAGGAGAGGAAAAACCCGATTGATTTCATAACTCTTGTGCAAAAGGAAGGGCCTTGACCTTGATAATATTTTCCCAAATCAAATCCTTAGAACCATATTTAAGAGGAAACTTAAAAATGGATAATTTATTAGCATTATCAATCCCCTTCTTTTCCTTTTTTCTTCCATACTTTGACTCTCAATAACCTTTGGGCCCAAAATTTTATTTTATTTTAAAACTTCCTATTTATAAAACTATAAGAATTTTTCTACACACTATTCATCTTCCTTAAATTCCATAGTATCATAAAGTGCACACATGATTGCTATGATTGCAAGACAACAAAATTCTAAATTATTCTAGAATGATAGTAGACCAACCATATACATCAAACTGGAATAAAAAATATAAACCTACAAATAGTAGTTAGTCGAGAATAACATAAAACTAGTGTCCACTATTATGTTGAAAGACGGAGCTCAAGTTTAAGAACAACAATTATTTGTATATGCCACAAAGAGCATTTACTTTGTAAAAGAAATGAGAGATATTCAAAACCATCATCAACTTCTTTACATTCACACCTCAAGGATGCCTTCTCAACAACTCTCAATTACCACATTGTACTTGAAGGGATGCAACATTCTATAGAGAAAAAAATTATATCAAAGGTTTAAACTGCACAACTCCTCATGACTTGGCATTTATTGGGTGTAATCCATTCTAGAATAGGTAAAAAATCTCTTCATTTTTCTCAAGTAGTTTTCTTTTTATTTTTCTTTAACACTGCCTGCATCAACCTCCCAACTATCCTTGATTCTAACTGAATTATGCCCCTTTTCTCTTTATACACAGGCTCCCTTAACTATCCCCAATTTTCCACATTGAGAGGGAAATCTATTTTCAAAACTAAAAGAAAAGATAAATTCTATTACCTACACCCACACTTCCACTCCTTCCTCACTCTCTAAGCTACACACTTTCTTTTTTCTTCTTTTTTATATCAATTCCATCTTTTAAAAACTCAAAGATTATAATTGAATTTCCTCCCCTTAACTTCCTGGCACCTAACTATTTCTTTCTTTCCAACAAAAATGTATGTGAGCTGAGTTTAATTTGGCATCAAATCAAAATTTAAAACAAAGCACCAAACACAAATAAAAAGAGCAAACCCAAAAATTGGGAAAAGCAGGTTGATGCTCCTACATTAGACTCCCTGGGTGAGTTGTTTGTGAGCATAGCTCACAAAGGGCCCAATTGGGTAGTGGAATACCCTTTCAAGTTGTAAGCACTTGCATCATATCCACTATGCTTAAAATGACATCCGATAACCATTACTTCTTTCTTTTCTTCTAGCAGATGGTCATAATAGTTCCTCCATTACATAGTGAGATGAATGCCATTGCTTCCTGGTCATTTGTGGGTCCATGTCCACCATACATCAAAATCCTCTTCCCAAATAATCCCTGCATTCTCTTTCCACTTGTTGGCCTCATCTCATCCCAAACCATCAGGAGAATTAACTCCTCTTGTTTTCTTGTCCTCCAGTTAAAATTGTTATTTTCACACCCCATCTCATCATCTTCAACATTTTGTGGCCACTCTATAGATAGCCTCTTATTGCCGTACCTTTCCCATTCTTTTTGCATTTCCCTCAAACAATAATCAACTCCAACATTAGTATGAAAAAAATTCAATAAATTAATGATGGTATTTAAGAATGCTTCTTGTCTCCTCTATTGCACTATGTTGTTTGGATTCCGTATACCTCTCCATTGCAATCATTGCATATCCATGAAAATCATCTTCAACTATATCCAAGGGTTTTGAAGACTGAAATATTACCTCATCATTGGCTGCTACAAAGTTTTTCCCACCTACTATCAGTTCAAGCCACTCTTTCTCAACGACCTCAATTTGAAGTGACAGGTCATCTTTCACATTCTACTTTGTTGTTTCCAAACTCTGTCCATGCAAATTATTTACCATGTAATCATCTTGGAATTGTTGTATTGAATTTTCCTATATTTTTGTATCCTTCATAATACCAATATCTATTGCTACCCCAAATTTTTGTTTCTTGCTTGTCTACTACAATTTGGTTGTCCTCTTGTTCTAATATCTCCCTTTCACCCAACAATGCCAATTTATTCCACACTGTATGTCCTTCCAAAGACCAATACCTAGCTCAACTTCACATTCATTTGTGTCAACACATGTTATCTATCCTACTTGCAAATCAACACTGTTTGCATCCTTGCAACATTTAGGAAAATGAAGGATCACTTCCTTGGTTGTTGTTGCAACTTCCTTTGTCTCCCCTCAATTTATAAACTCTTTTCCTGTTATTAACATCACCTTACTACTACTTCTATGACTATCCTCTTTTGGTTCTTGCAAAGGAAACAAGGTATGTTTGAGACCATCCTTCTCAAAATTGTGAGAATCAAGTTTTTGTATGGTATTTCAGTCAAATTTCCAAGGTCTACCAAGTAGCACGTGACACACATCCATATGCATGATATCACACACAACACTATCCTTATAGCTTCCTATTTGGAATTCAACCAAACCTTGCTCATCTACCAAGAACTGATACCCCTTCTCTAGCCAAGAAACTATATAAGGTGTAAGATGTTGATTTCTCTTAAGACCTAACTTATCCTTCATTTCAACAACCACTAGATTATCAGTACTACCACTATCAATACTCAATTTACAACACTTACCTCTAGCCTTGCACTTTGTATTGAATAAATATTTTATTTGTTCTAGTTCTTTACTCTCCTTTGGTGGCTTCAACAACACTTTCTTGAACAACAAAGACTCTCTAGTCTCAGGTTCCTCATTGTAATGAGCATGCGATCCTAAAATTTCTTGATCCACTTTCACAATCTAATTGCTCCTTTTTGGCCTTGTGTGACATTTAAAGAATTTTAGACATCCCTAACTCTTATGACTAGCATATTGATTGCATTTGAAACATTTACTAGCAAAATCTCTTCCTTGACCTTGATAACGATCACTTCCAAATGATCTTTCTCCTCTATCTTGATAACCCCCTCTTTCAGAGTTAACTTTCCCACTTGAACTACTTGCCTCTCCATCTTGATGGTGCTAATGTCCTCTTTCTCCATAGCCTCATCCTCTACCTCACCCTTGCTGATTTTGCTTCCTCATAATCTTCTCTTCTTCCTTAATGGAAAATTGATAGGCTTCATCAAGAGTTCTAGGAGACACTAAACTCAACTCATCATGCGGGCTGTATTTCAAACCATTAAGGTATCTTGCTACCTTTTCCACATCCTCTTCACTATGGCCTGACTAAATTACCAACTTATAGAAATATTCAATATATTCCTTTACTAACATATCCTTTTACTTGAGGTTCCACAATCTTTTGAAAAAGTTGATTTGGTAGTCTCCCAGAAGGAATTTAGCCTTCAATTTGGAAACAATTCAATCCCAAAAAGTTATCTTCTCCTTGTTCTTCTTTCGTCTTTTAGATTGTATGTAATCCCACCACATAGTAGTGTGGCCTTTGAGTCTTGTGCATGCAAACTTGACTCATTTTTTCTCTTCCATTTCTTTGTATTTGAAATACTCATCAAGATCATTGCTCTAATCAATGTTTACTTCTCCATTGAGGCTTCTTGAATAGATGGGAACCTCTATATTGGGCTTGGATCCAACCCCCATGACTTCTCACAATATTCTTACCTCAACCCCATCAAGGTCTTCTCCTTTTCCATGAATCACCTCTTCTCCAACTGACTACTCTTCTTCTTCATTATCACTTATATCTCTCATAGGTAACCCTCTTCTCTATGCCTGCTCCATGGCCTCCCTTCTTGTCATGAGATTTTGAAACATTTCAAGAACCCCTTCCTCCATGCCTCTTCTAGCACCTCCTCTAGCACTTCCTCTTGAAATTATTCTTGGCAACATTTTTTCTCAACTTCACCCTTCCCAATCACTTATGGATTTGATACCAAAAATTGATGGCTATGATTGCAAGACAAAAAAAATATAAACTATTCTAGAATGATAGTAGAAAACCATATATATTAAAATAGAATTTCAAAACATAAACCTAAAGATAATATTTAGTCTAGAATAAACATAAAACTAGTCTCCACTATTATGCTAAAGGACAAAGCTTAGGTTTAAGAACACTTATTCAAGTATATGCCACAAAGATCATTTACTTTGCAAAAGAAATGAGAGATATTCAAACCATCATTAGCTTCTTCACATTCACACTTGGACGCCTTCTCAACAATTCTCAATTACCACATTGAAATTGAAGGGAGGCAACATTCTACAAAGAAACAAAAAAAATATCAAAGGTTTAAACTACATAGCTCCTCATGACTTGGCATTCATCGGGTATAATCCATTCCCAAACAAGCTGAAAATATCATCTTTTTTCTTGTATTTTTCTAAATTCTTTTTCTTTAATACTTCCTACATCAACCTCCCAACTATCCTTTCTTCTAACTGAATTATGTCTCTCTTCTCTTTCTACATAGGCTCCCTTGACTATCCCCAATTTGCCACATTGAGAGGGAAATCTGTTTTCAAAACTAAAAAAAAATAACTTCTATTACCTGTTCCCACACTTCCACTCCTTCTCCACTCTCCTCGCTGCTTTCTTTTTTATGCCTTTTTATATCGATGTCATCTTCTTTTAAAAACTCAAAGATTATAACTAAATTTCCTCCCCTTAACTTCCTAATTCCTAGGTGTTTCTTTCTTTACAATGTGGATGTATATGACCTGAGTTTAATTTGGCATCAAATCAAAATTTAAAACAAAGCACCAAACACAAATAAAAAGAACAAACCAAAAATTGGGAAAAGTGGGTTGATGCTCTTGCATCAACAAACCTCAACCTTAGCATCACTTGATACATCCAACTCACCATCACTTCCTCTCCTTAAATAATAGGTAAGGTTTTAAAAATTAATATCTATACATTTATAAAACATTATTTTTTGGGTAGCAATATATGTCATCTAATCAATTGAAATAAAATATATAATTAACACTCCCTATACAATTTTCTACATTGAATTCTCTTAAGATAATTTATTTTTTAAATTTTTTTACCATCATATATTAACATGTACAACTTTTGATTTAAGAAGATTCATATTAGTTTTTATAGTCTAGCATACTACGAGAACCTATAAAATTAAGTTATAATCTTAATTAAACTTGATTCTTATATAATTATATATTATTAGTTTGAATAAAAAAAAAATATAATGTATATATTAATTTTAAAAAAAAAATACTATGAAAAAGTAAAACACTTTTATGGCTAGATTAAAAACACAAAACTACCAACCTAAGAATTTAAAAATATATTATGAATCACCGTAATGAACATATTGAATATAATTAATAACATTGAAAATGATGATAATCTTAATGTAGATTATGAGGGTGACAATTCAAGTTATCCTTTTAAGCAATTCTTTATTACATTTTACTTTAAATGTTTTAATCTAAAAGTAAATCTCAAATAAAAGATGTGTTTTAGTTGGTGTAGAAATATAAAATCATCCACATCCTAAACATGCTGATTTTATCCTCTTCTGATGTTAATTAAATAATGTTATTATTTAATTAATCTTCACAATCATCTTAAAATAACTAATTAAAGAAATTCAAATAATTTATTTAATTAATTTATTCTTTAGATCCCTCAAATCCTCTATATGCTACCTTTAATTCATTAAATTTAAAATTTATTTAATTGAGCTCACATTTCACATCACTGATCTCAAAAATTTAAGTAAATATCCTATTTATTTAATTATCGCTTTTAAATGTACATGACCCATGGTTCTCACTTCCTCCTAAAAATTTATCATCAAATTCCATTGATCCATTTTTCCACAAAGATCTTGAACCTTCACATTGTTTCAAAAAAGAATATTTTGGATTTCAAGAAAGGTCATTTTTAGTCTTCACTTTTCATCCTATAATAAGATAATATTGACCATTCAAATTCCATTAATTTTGGCCCTCTTGAAATTAACCAATCACAGGGTGACACTTGACACTTCTCCCATTTCTCTCAATCAACCTCATCCAATGGCCGTGTTGATGTATGTGTTGGTCATAGCCACAAAGATGAAATTTACAACAAATTTTATCTCTCTTAAAATAAAATCATAGTATGAGAACATAATTTAACTACCCCAGTTTTTATTATCAACTCTTGACATATTAAATAACTTAAAAGTTAGCTGATGATACTATTTAACAAGGGATTTTTATGTTTAGGAGTCAAATAATAGGGTTACTTAACTAAAAAATGAGTTCAAATCCTTTTAATCATAAAAATATAAGGGAATTTTTAAGTCACTTTTGATATTCATATGCACATGACAATATATTTGTACTTATATATTTATAATAAATCAAGAAAAAATTAATCTATATGAAAAGAAATCATGAAGGAAACTAAGAAATACTAATAATTTATTGTTAGTACCATAGTTATAAAAAATTTATATCATACTCAAAGTGGTTTATTTATGACCCTTTTATAGACACAAGACATAAAAAAATTAGTTACAAATGAATGGCTCAAAGATGAGTGGTCATAATTCATAGTAAAAGAATATTAACGTAAAAAAATAATATGTAAAAAATAAATATATCTTAGGAATATTCACTTGATGTAAAATTATCCATCAAGATTTATGCCTTGTTGCGTTGCTCATCATCCATTTCAACTAGAATTTCATCCTTTTCAATTTCTCATATTCAATAGTCCTTGTATGGTATTGGTGCTTTAATCATGACATCCCAATAATACTCTTTCATGAATTTATATCTAAACCATTAGAATCCAAAAGGATCTTGTTGGACCTAGCATTTTGATAAGTAGTCATTTTATATTCTTTTATTGCTCAACTCATTTTCATCATTTTATTAATGACCTCCATTTTGAAATCCTTAGCTAGTTGATCCAATTTATTCAATGTGAGTTTTATAAATTCAACTAAGACATCATCAAAATTTTCTACCTTATTTGGTAGAACCATTAGGTTTTTTACCCCTTCAATTAAATCAATTTCTTCAAAATTTAACTCTTGCAACTTAGAATTTAGCTTTTTTATTGCATTCAATGATCAATTTCTCCTCCCCATTAAGTAATTGTATCCATCACCTAAGTTGAACAATGCACTAATCATCCATTATGTTATCCTAAATGAGAGTTTGATCATCAAGATGCTCCATCACTAGGAGTTTGAGGAGTTCAATTTTATTATTCTCTTACCTATTGTTGCATTCGTCCAAATATTTTTTGGTTCTTTTCTTCTAGGACTATGGTGGAGTCTCGGGAGTTGAAAATAATATGAAGGCTCCTTCTTTCACTAGATTATTAATCCATTTTTCTATGGTACTGGATATATTCTTCATCTTATTCAAGGATGATCTCTCTACTTGTGTTAGATGTGTTGGAGGAGTATATGTTCCACCTTGTCTTAGTAGGCCCACAAGTTTAATGTAATCCTTGAGTTGTCCATTATTATTCTTTGATTCCTTTTTTTCTTGTTGTTCTACATTAAAATAGTTTTAGTTGTAATTTAGATTGGATTTCTTAAATCTCCAACTCCCTTGTAGTGTGCGCTACACTTTTAGTAGATATTGATAACCAATTAGGCTCATATCCTCACATTTTTTTTAATGTGAGTGACAATTTATGCAATTCTGGACATAGTCACATCCCTTGTAGCATAGGATATTATTTTGGGATTTCTCTTAGGCTTGGGAGTGTTAATTTTTCTAGAAATTTTCTTAAAGTCCATGGGAACTGCACTCAATTGAGATTTTTTTCTTTGTACTTCTACTTCAAGCCAAGTGGATTTATCTATTATCTAGTAGCATTACTATTGAGAAATAGTGCCTCAAATGTATTGGAATTTAGATGAAGTTACATTAGGCTAACAAATAATTTTTGGTGTGACAGGGTGGTGTCAAAGGGAGTTGTTATAGAGTCTCCTTGATGCCTCAATAGATTGTCTGAGTTTCATCGT
>VDFB02154237.1:0-30027 GCA_007258455.2 Sequoia sempervirens | reverse complement strand
TTGTTTCAAGTGATTGGATACCTTGCTTAGGGCATAACACGTTCTTCAATACCTTGGTCTTGTTAAACAAAAGTCTAAACTAGGGTCATTCTAAGATCAAAACAAACATTCATCCATCAAAAACATCAACAACCATAAACATCTCACCAACATTTTGAGAAAATCTTGAAACAACTATGCTAGGCTCCTTTGGTAGACATCAAAACCTTTCAAACATGAGACTTTGAATTCTTCAAACATCAAACATCAAACTTGTTCAACTCAAGTGTGTGTGAATGAATCCTTTTGCACACGCTTAGTTGAATTATCACTTTGTTCAAATTAATGGTGGATAGATGCATCCTTCTCCCATCACTAATTTGGATTATCTTTTGGTTAGCTTGTGAGTAGACACGTCCTATTCTCACTCCTAAATCAAATTATCCTTTATGAGCATTAGTTATCTTTTTTAGATCATCATCCAAACATCTTGGGGATATCTCTTGCTCAAACATCAACATTCAAAAGATAGAATTCAAAGTCTAAACATCAAACAAACATCAATCAAAGCAAACCCAAAGTACCTAGCATCACATCAAGATTTTCAATACAAATTCAACACTTCCATTCTCACCCATATATCATACACCTTTCATCTTCACATCTTTGATCTTTTACACATCCTAGTTTGCTCTTTTATGGTTCAAACAAGATCACAACACAAGAGGAACATGGAGTTAAATCAAGAAACATCAACCACAAGTGATCTAAGCCAAAACATTCCAGAAATCCAAAACACACCACTTCCAGACCTCACTATCACTACACACAATCCACAAAAAGAGGTCTTGGTGGAAGACATCACACCAACAGAACTAAGTGAGGAAGAAGTTCTTGAGATGCTCAAACAACCAAAACTACAAAAGTTTCTTCGCGCAATGGCTAAAATAAATCCATCAATTCTCAACACTATTGAGGATGAGCTTCTTGTACCAAATGACCAAAACACCCTTCCACAATCAACCACTTCCATTACTGCCATAGAACCTACTATCAATGAGGATGATACCCTCTTCAACACGCATCAAAATCCACTTTACAACCCACTTGGATTTATCGATACATCTGAGGTTCCTTACCATACCACCTCATCATTTTCTCTTGACACGCAAGTGTCTAGACCTTTGGTACAAGCAAGCTCGTCCGAAATAGAGAGACCTTACGGATTTGTCTCTTCATTTGCACAAGAAAATTTTCCACCATTCAAACCATTCACACCCCCCACCACGTCAACACCATATTTTGGTTTAGGGATCTCCCCTTTACCTAAATTTCCACCTTTCCCTAACATAAATTGCCCCATCCAAATCAATTCATCCAACCAAGGGGGTACATCACATCTTTCAAACACACCATCCACATCAAACCAACGCATGATAGCTAATCAAAATACGGTCTCTCAAAGACCCACTATTTCGCTCATCTCTACCATTCCTACCACTTTACCTAGTCCCACCATTCCTATCACTTCACCCATCCCAAATGCACCTATCACCACATTCACCCCAACCACTACATCCACTATACCTCAAACTTCCACTACCCCCATCACACCCCTTACATCGCAACCTCCCACCACCACCATCGCTCTAAGCGCATCTCAAACTCCCACCACTCCATCCAACACAATTCCGATCCCACCACCACCACCATTGTGACCAAGCCAAGTAAGCCATTACAATGCTGCATTCAAAGCATACCAACAATTGCTCCAACAATATCAAACAATTCAGCAAGCGCCTATAGCCACACATGCTTCTCAAGCTTCACAGCAAAATCAAGCTCAAACATCGCTGCAACAACAACAAGCACAACAAGCGGCACAAGCCCAAGTTTTGTTGCAACAACAACAACGAGCTACACAAGTTGCAATACGCACAAGCCGCCAAGCCGCATTGCCGCACAAGCCGCTTCAAGTCGCGACAAGCCACACAAGCCGCTTCGCTTTCTACAAAAGATGCCCAAGATGCCCAAGCACGAGTGCAAGCACAAGCGCAGTACTTTGCACAACAACAAGCAGCCCAACAACTCGCATATCAGCAAGCATTAGAGCAACACCAAGAGCAACAAGAAGTAGCACAACAAGCCCTAGCTGACCAACAACAAGCATTGTTGGACCAACAAAAACAAGCACAACAACAAGCTCTATTAGCACAACAACAAGAAGATCAACAACAAGCATTGTTGAAAGCATACATGGCACAACAAGCAAACATTCCACCCATTCAAACACCCACTCCACCCCCCCAGAACACCTTCATTCCACCTCCTGATCCACAATTGGATGTCACCGCACAAATAAAATTTCTGTCACAACAAGTGCTTGACCTTCAATCAGGAAAGACACCAAAACCACAAAAAAACCTATGCCCTTATCCATTCGATAGGAGCGTAGAAATGAAACCATTCCCAAAAGGGTTTGAGATCCCTGAATTTGACAAATATCGTGGAACGGGTAACCCTGAAGATCACATCAAGGAATTCCAAGTACATTGCATGGAGGTGGCTTATGACGAAACGTACTTGATGAGATTATTCCCAAGAAGCTTGGCTGGAAATGCTATTGATTGGTTTTCTCGACTTTCTGGATCAAAAAATTCTAGGAAATCATAGATTCCTTCATACATAATTATTCCTTCAACACTCCCATGGAGGTTAGCTTACAGGAATTATCATCTCTCAAACAAGGGAAAAATGAATCATTCGGTGCTTTCTTACAACGCTGGCGATCCAAAGCTAATCAAAGCAAGTGGTCCATGCCTGAAGAACAACAAGTGGGAACTATCATTGCGAATCTTGATGGGCCCTTGGCCTTCCACCTCAAAATGCAAAACATCACCACTTACGACCAATTGATACCTAGGGTGCTCAATATCGAACAAGCCCTTGCCACGCAGGGAGAAACTTCATCATATCAAGAAGGCCGCTCATCATCCAATTATCATGACAAACCACGAACATGGGCAAAGAATTGTAATGTAACCAATGATGGTGTTGTTGACGCCAAAGTTGTCATTAGTGCCCCACGGAAGAACAATCCACCATCCCAACAACAACAACACCAAAATACCAATCAAAGCAATCGACAAGTCAATACTGTGGTCCAACCATCCCATAACCAAAACACCAACAACATTGATAATCAGGGAGGACCACAGCGAAACAAGTTCTTCCCCAAACGAAAAATACACACTCCTTGGGGAACCTGCTGAAGCAATCATGAAAAGATTGGTAGATGAAAAATTGATAACGGTCCCTACACATAATAATTATCAAGAACCATCGGTCAAGCCACCATGGTATAATGAAAATTATCTTTGCAACTTCCACAAACTCAAGGGACACACGACAAACAACTGCATGAGGCTCAAAAATCTAATTCAAGACCTCATAGATGACAAAATCATAGATGTGGAAGCACCATCAGGAAACAAAGATCTCAAGATTTACACGAATCTGATGCCGAATCATGGCAACAAAGGAAACAAAGATCAAGACAAAGGAAAAGGGGCTTATAAAAATGTCAACCACACATACGAGGGTGTTGTCGCTTGTTTAGACGAGTTTTGTGGAGTCATCACCATCAAAGGGGCCCAAGCCGATTGTGGAGTCACCACAAGAGGTGGAAAGGTTACCATTGCAGCACCATCCCAACCAAGCAGAAATTCCACATCCAATCCAAGGTCTAACCCTAGGGGCTATAATGTCTTGGATCAATTGAAAAGAACCCCTGCACATATCTCCATCATGGAGTTACTCAAAATCTCATCTGCACACAAAAAGATTCTAGAAGAAGCTTTGGCGTCATCTACTGTCCCCGCAGATCTAGATACAGAACAATTCCAAGCTATGGTCGCAAGTATCACCACACCTAACATTCTTACATTTTCTGAACAAGACTTCCCCACACAACCATCTCACAACCGTGCACTTCATCTGGAGGTGTACGTAAATAAAAAGAAAGTCAAGAGAGTCTTGGTGGATGGAGGTGCGGGCTTAAATATTTGCTCCTTAAAGCTTCTAAAGAATTTGAACATTTTAGAGGATTCAATTGACAAAGGAAAAGGCATCACAATAAGAGCATACGATGACCAGGAAAGGGTATCCCAAGGCACCATTTAGCTTCCTGTCTAGGTTGGACCCGCCATCATGCAAACCAATTGTCAGGTCTTGGACCTTGATTTACCATACAACATTCTCCTAGGGCGACCATGGATACATGCAATGCAAGTTGTAGCTTCAACCTTTCATCAATGTGTGAAATTCACACATGAAGGTCAAGAGGTTACTATCCATGGAGATCCTGAGCCATTTGCCTACTGCAAAAATCTAGAGGCAAAATACTACAAGATCCCGCAAGTACCCAAGAACAATGAAGGCCCATCAACACCTTACGTGGATCCCACCACTCTCACTTCTGCGACAGAGACACCCTCCACCCCTGCCATCCCCGCCTTTTCTGATATCAAAGTCATAATACAAGATGATGGTTGTGGAAACTATTCAATGCCTAAGAATGCTTTTGTAGTAGGAGAGCTACCACAATCTCCTAGATCAAGAGGATGACCACAATCACAAGAAGCTTCAACATCTCAAGGCTCCTATGAATGAAACCCTACCTTCACAAGTGTTGGAGATCTTGGTCAGGAAACATTAGAGGGGGACCTATCTCATCTCCTTTATCGAGATGATATACCGGCAGTTGAATTGCCTATGGATGAATGAAACAAAGGTATGAAGCTGATGCTCTTGATGGGCTATAACCGGAACCAAGGGTTAGGCCAAGATAATAACGGGCGTGTAATACCCATTATACCTGAGAAGCAAATAAAAAATCTTGGCATTGGTCATCCTACTCCTAAGGTAACTGTACTTGGTCAAGGTGCCCAGGATAGACGGAGCCGAACGCCTCCTCAGGAATCTGTAGCTACTCCAAAATCCTCCATGACTTTAGGAATGCCCACTGATTTAACTGAGTCACCAGAAATAGGATTACCTTTGCTGTTTGAGGATACTAATGTCCTTATGATTAGCACCTTGTCTTATGAGTCTGAAAACCAAAGCAATGAAATTCGATTAGTCTATCCCCAACTGATTGATTACGACCAACGAGGACCACCAATTCTTGACATGTTTGAAAATGATGAGGTGCTCTCAGAATTCATGGGACTTAGGGATGGCATTCCATGTGGGGATCATAAGGTAGGTTTTATCATAGAGCTAGATACACATGCATACTATGGAGAAATGATTGAATCCCTCAGTCGCAAAAATAAAAAATTGAGAATAATCTCCAAGTCCTTGAGTGAAAACCACCTCGTGGCACTCTCCGACTCTAAAAAAGTAAAAAGAAAGGATGCATCCAATGGTGAAAACCTCTCTGAGGCGCCTGAGGATGGGGGATTCAATCTTCCTCTTACAGCTATACACCAAGAAAAGTCAGCTATGCTAGCAGAAAAGTGCAACCCCATCAATCTGGGAACACAAGAAACTCCTCATATTACATTCTACGCTGAGTCATTATTATGCAAAGAACAAGAGGAGTTGGCTACCTTCTTAAAGGAGAGGAAGATAAACTTTGCATGGACCTATGCTGATATGCCAGGATTGGATCCAGAGGTAGTGGTTCATCACTTAGCAGTTTATCCTGAAGCTAAACCTGTAAAATAGAAGTTGAGAAAGATGCACCCACAGATTGCTCTATTAGTCAAGATGGAACTCCAGAAACTACTAGAGGCGGGATTCATACGAACGATCGCCTACCCTGAGTGGGTCTCCAACCTAGTACCGGTTTCAAAACCAACTGGGGGCATAAGAATCTGTACGGACTTTAGGGACTTGAACAAGGCTTGCCCAAAAGATGATTTTCCGTTGCCTAACATTGATATGATTGTAGACATGACCGCGGGGCATGAGATGCTTTCCTTGATGGATGGATTTTCAGGCTATAATCAGATAAGAATTGCAGAGGAAGACCAACATAAAACATCTTTCACTTGTCCTTGGGGCACATACTGCTGGAACGTAATGCCATTCGGCTTAAAGAATGTCGGGGCCACATACCAAAGGGCCATGACACTAATATTCCATGACATGATCCACAAAACAGTTGAGGACTATGTCGATGACATCTTGGGAAAATCCAAAAAGAGGAAGGATCATATATCAGTCTTGAGTGCTATCTTTGACAGACTAGAAGAATACAAGGTTCGTTTGAATCCCAAGAAGTGTGTCTTTGGCGTACAATCAGGAAAGTTGTTGGGCTACATAGTGTCAATGAGAGGCATTGAGATTGATCCAGCAAAGGTGAAAGCAATACTTGAAATGGAAGCTCCTAGGACATTGAAACAACTGAGAGGTCTCCAAGGCAGGCTTCAGTCAATTCGCAGGTTCATAGCACAATTAGCAGACAAACAAATCCCTTACTCTCACTTACTCCACAAGGGGGTAACGTACAAATGGGATGACAAATGTGAACAAGCCTTCAACAAAATCAAGGAATATCTGTTAACACCTCCAGTACTAAGGCCTCCAATTCAGAACAAACCATTGATCCTTTATATCTCAGCAACTGCAGCAGCCCTTGGTGCTCTCCTAGCACAACATGATGAAAATGGAATAGAAAGAGCCATCTACTACATCAGCCGTACAATGGTGGGCCATGAGTTAAACTATACATTCATTGAAAAAGCTTGCCTAGCAGTGGTGTTTGCATCCCAAAAATTCAGACACTACATGTTGGCACACAAGATCAAACTCATAGCTAAAATTGATCCCTTAAAGTATCTTCTTTCAAAGGCAATGCTTACAGGAAGAATGGCTAAGTGGGTAATGATATTATCAGAATATGACATTGAGTATGTGGAGCGCAAGGCAATCAAGGGACAGGTCATTGCAGACCAACTGGCAGACGCACCTATCTATGCAGAGAACCCACTTGTTTCAGAATTTCCAGATGAATCCATTTTCAACATTGACATAGCTACTCATTGGAAACTATACTTTGATGGATCCTACACACAACATGGGTCAGGAGCTGGTATCTTCTTCATCACTCCACAAGGGGATTGTATACCAAGATCATACAAACTAGCATTCCCTTGTACCAACAACATTGCAGAATACGAGGCTTTAACTATAGGTCTCAGGATAGCAGTACAGTGGAACATTATGACATTGAAGGTATATGGAGATTCACAGCTTATCATAAATCAAGTGAACAATGAGTACCAAACAAAGGATGATAAGCTAACTCCATACAAAAGGCTGGTGGAAAATCTCAAGGAATATTTTGTTGACATCACATTTGAGCAAGTACCAAGAACCAACAACAGAGCAGCAGACGCAATGGCAACTATTGGATCACTCTTAGAGATCCCTCAAAATGTTCTGAAATATGACTTCTTGGTAGAGCAACTTCTCGTACCAGCATTCAAGGTACCAGAGTCAGAATTTGTGGGTGAAATCATTGGTCCAAATGATCAGTGGTACCAAGACATTTACACATACCTTAGGATAGGTATCATTCCCGCCGATTTGCGTTCAAGCCTTAGACGAACCTTTATCAAGAAAGCATCTCGTTTTGTCATTTTAGGAGAAACCCTTTATCGTAGAAGCATAGAAGGAACCTTACTAAGATGTCTTAACCCTGAGGAGGCTTCGGCTGCCTTAACTGAGGTGCACAATGACATCTGTGGTTCTCATTCGAGTGGCATGACCTTGTCTAAGAAATTGCTGAGGAGTGGGTATTACTGGCCTACCATGGATAGAGAGGCACATGAATATGTCAAGAAGTGTCTACAATGTCAGCAACATGGGGACCTCATCCATGCTCCAGCTCAAGAGCTTCATCCAATAATCACACCATGGCCCTTTTCACAGTGGGGACTCGATCTCATTGGGAAAATCACACCCACCTCATCCAACGGCCACAAATTCATTATAACCGCAACTGAGTACTTCACCAAGTGGGTTGAAGCCATACCTATGACCTACATAACAGGAAAGCAGATCTCAAAGTTCATCCTGAATTATCTCATATGCCGCTATGGTGTTCCACAAGCCATCATCTCAGATAATGGGACACCATTCAAAAATCAGGAAGTCCGTGACCTATGTGATAAATTCAAAATCCAACATCGCTTTTCCACCCCATACTATCCCCAAGGCAATGGCCAAGCAGAAGCTACAAATAAAACCATCCTCAAAATCCTTAAGAAAATAGTCAATGACGCAGGTCGTGACTGGCATTTGCATCTTAATCCTGCCCTTTGGGCTTACCAAACTAGCATCCGCACACCCAATGGTGCCACACCATTTTCCTTGGTCTACGGATCAGAGGCCATCTTGCCCATTGAGATCGAGTTACCATCCCTCAGAGTATCATTGCAAAACCTCATCACAGACGAGGAGTATCAAGTTTCAAGACTGAACAAGCTGGAACTGTTGGATGAGCAACGTCTGGATGCTTTAAACCATCTGCAAGTGTATCAGAATAGACTGAAAAGGAGCTACAACAAGAAAATCAGAAGCAGAACTTTCCAGGTTGGAGAATTGGTGCTAAAAGAGAATCAGAAGAATGTCTTGAACCCAAATGGCAAGGGCAAGTTTGAACCCAACTGGCTGGGACCCTTTGTCATCACAGCAAGCAACAAATCAGGGGCATATCAGTTATCAACACCCGAAGGGGAACCCCTATAGGAGCCAATGAATAGCTCCCATCTCAAAAAGTTTTATGCCTAAATCTTTCAAGGTATAGAACCAAAAAATCCAAAAAATCATAAAAAGTCCTAAAAAAATGGATACTTCGGCGAAAACCTGGCAAACAGGCGTCTTGGTGACAATCAAAAAATCAAAAAATCAAGAAAATAGTAAAGAGAAAAAATCGTCCTCTAGTGAAAAACACTTCGGTGGCACTTTGGGCAAGTACCTTGGTGAAAACCTGGCAAACAAGCACTTTGTGTAAATAAGCACTCTCCATCCATCTTGGTCTCCGTGACTTGCTTTGCATCATTCACTCACTCATCGCATATCGTCGCATTTCACCCTTCCATCCGCATCTGCACCATAGCTTGGTCTTTCATTTGTGTCATGATTCCTCGTAGAGCTACTCGGCCCACTTAAAAGGTCAGTTTGTCCTGCCTATATCGGAGTAGTCTATCACTTCACACTGGGGGCACGTTCTCATCGGATCGGATTCGTGTATGATCTTAAAATCCTCAAATCAAAAAATCCAAAAAAAACATCAGAAAATTAGAAAATCCAGAAACATACAAAGGAAACATATCAAAATCCAAAACAAGTGAGTCATTCAAAGGCAAACAAAGATTAGATCTAGTTGGACTACATAGATCTCTGAGGCTTGAGCGTAGGCAAGGTTGATCTTTGATTATCCCGAGACATTTAGGTCAGTCCTATAGAATTGTCATAATAAAGTGACATTTCATCATATATATCTTCATTTTGTAAATCGGTCAAATTAAGTCGGTCGAACCTAAAGTGGTCTCACCAGCATTATATAAGCGTAAGGGCAAGGCTAATCTATCGATAAGCCCAGAGGCCCCTAGGATAGGTCTTTACGTTAGTCTCTTCACTGAAATCTTAGAAAATCCCAAAACATTGAAAATTTTGAAAATCAAAACATTTGCAAAATCTCGAAAATACCAAAAACGACCTCAAAACATTGCAAAACTCCAAAAACATCCAAATGTTTGAAAAAAAAATAAAAAATAAAGGAAATCCATCCGCCTCATCACAAACACACTCGCAATAATCAATCATCCATAATAAATCGTCATCACCCTCAACCTTTGGTAAAACAGTCGGAAACAAGTCTAGCAGTCAAAGGTGAAAACTTAAACTGTCAAAATCTCAAGTATAGGTCAGTCAGCAAGCAAGTTGGTCAACTCTTTTCTTATCAATGGCATATAAATCATAAATCAATTTCATCATTGTTTGATAAAATCTTGTCCTAGGATCGAGCGGGGGCCCTAGCTCGATTGGCTAAAATGCATTTTGATTGGGCTCTCTTTAGTCCGCGAGTTCCCTGAATCTCCCAGATCAGAGTGGTACGAGTTTAATGGCCTTGACCATAGCCGGTCATGTTAAAAAGTTTACCCGGTATAGCTGCCGATTTATAGAGAATTAGAATTGCTGCCCGATTCCTGTAGTCAAAAGAAACGTCCTGGGATCGTTCGACAATGAACATCAAACCTTACTTTGGGTAAACAAAATGACATGTCATTAACATGTCCTAGGATCCGTTCCGACAATGGACATTATCTTTTGGCAATAAGTTTTGGCCCCCATCTTTCGAAACATCATTTCTCTTGGCTAACGGTACGAAGAACATTAGTTTGTTTGCTCACTTACTTTATCTTGTTTGATTTATCTCATTGTGCTCATTCCAAGGACCTCTCAATGATGTCCAAACGAAGGATTTAGAGAGATAGGAATGGGGCAACGATCATTATCTTTTGTCTGCTGTGCTTGTTGGATATCTTTGTAATATAACCTTGGTCATGCGTGCTTTTGTTTAGTCTATAGCAAGGGTGTTCTAAGTTTCTTGTTGACCACATAGAAAGGCTCGCCTTCCTATGTTTTGGTCCGAGATATTTGAAATATCTGAACTATTTTCTAGACAGGGTTCCGTATGTTAGGTGTGAACAAGAATACTCCTATCCGATTTGTTGAGTCAAAGTCCATCACACTAGGTACAATGCCATCCTGGTTCTCGATACCTTGATGCATCGCACTGCGTGTATGATCAAACATAAGGAAATCCGCCCTTTGAAAATCCCAACTCCACGGCAAGTAGTCATCACCATTTGCATGATCATCTCATTCTTTCATTCTTCTATCTTTACTAACATTTCTATCCCAATTGGTACATGAAGCTACCCACAGCTAATGAATGTCCATTCATCTACATCAACCACTCCTCTCACATTTTATCGCGATCTTGATTGGCAATTGGCATTCGCATTCAACATCTCGAGGGGGCAATATACCAGTGCAATTCTTCTCACTGGGGCAATAGTGGGGCATCCGAAAAATCAGATTTTTTTTTATTTTGATCATGACAAGATTATTCTTTGAACCAACGCAACAAGTGCATCGCTTCAAAGAGGGGCAAAATGTAAACACGCAAAATGTACAAGTTGACATTGCGCATCTCACTCTGATCTACTAACATCGTTTCTTCCTAAATCATCCCTCGGTCTAGCTGTTTAATCAAATTCCCTTATTTGATTAAATTCATCAATATTCATCTCTTAATTAAATAAATTATTTTATCTAATTAAGTCACTTTCCCTTGTTAATTAAATCAATTCATCTGATCTAATTATCCTATTTAATTAAATAATCAATTTATTTGATTAAATCTCTAAAAGTCTATCTGTTAAATTAAATAAATTAAAACTTTATTTGATTTAATCTAACTACCATCCCTTTTAATTAAATAAATCAAAATCTTTATTTAATTGGCCTCTTATCATATTCCTCTCTTTTTGATTTAAATTAATCCAAAATCGTCAAATTGTCAGAATGGTGAATATCCATAAATTATAAATCGATTAATTTAATCTTAATCCATCAAATCCTCTAGATTTTGCAACTTGCAAATGAAATAGACTTATTTGATTTATTGAATTTCTATTTTTCCTTTAACAAGGCATCTTTTAAGGAATATTCCCCTAATTTGAATTCAAAATCCAAGGGGAATAAGTCCTTCCAAAAGGCATTTAAGATCTCTTACATGTCCTTTGCCTTGAGCCAAGTGGCATTTAATGCAATTTTCTTTCCCCCTCTTACATGTCTTTTCTCAAAATTCAAATTCAAAAATGCATTTATTGGCACATTTGTCAAAACTTGCTCATTCCTCACCCAATCACATGTTGACAAGTGGCATTATATCATTGGTTGAATCTTTGTCCCACATTGCTCCATTTTGGCTTTGTTTCCATTTCAACATTCTATAAATAGAATGCTTCACCATGCATTTGATCATCCACATTTCAAGAAAAGTTACCATGCTAAAACTTAGCAATTCTCATCCATCTCATTGAATCTAGCTAGGTTTTGCAGATTTTAGCTTGGAGCATACATTCAAAGTCTTCATCAAGTGGATCAATCATCTTCAATCAACATTTGCATTCAAGGAGTTGGGAAAGGGAAAATCTCCACACACCTATTTTCACCAACTCCCTCAAGAGATCAAGAGTTTGCTTGCATTAGATAGGATATAATTGTTTCATTTTGTGTTCTTCATTTTCATTTCTTATCTTTTGCAAAATTTAAATGGATTTCTTGAGGAATCATTGGTTTCTAATCTTGTGTTTGATCTAATTGTTTGCTTGTTTATTGTGTTTGTGCAAGGTCTAGATTCAAATGGTTCACACCATCATCCATTCATAGCTTGACAAGTGGCATCATATCATTGGATGAATGTTAGTCCCACATTGCTCAAATTTGGACATTCATCCATCCTAGAATTCTATAAATAAAGAGCTCATATCCTCATTTATCCATCCACAATCCATGCAAAGTTACCATGCTAAAATACTTAGCCATTTCTATTCATCAATCTTGAGTTCTTAGTTAGGTTATTGCAGATTTTGGCTTGGAGCTCTCATCCTTCATCAATAAAAATGGATCAATCATCATGAACATCTTAATCTTGCATCTTAGGAATTGGGAAAGGGCCAATTTTCACATCAAATTGGCACTAATTCCCCCATGGGATCATGAGTTTTCACATCTAATTAGGATTCAATCTTGTTTTTGTTATTTTCATTGTGTTCACTATTTTTCTTCCTAGTTTGAAGTTGTGAATGGATTTCATGGGGAATCCTTGTTTTGGCTTACATTTCCTTGTTTAACTTGTTTACTCATGTTGTTTTGCAGGTACCAAGGTTGGGGTTCACACATTTGGCGCTAGAAGGAGGGCTTGATATCATTATTTCTAACTTTTTTCTTGAAATTTCTGCATTTTTCTTCACAGATAAGAAATTCCAACGCGGGCTCGTCAGCGTCACTATTTTGGCACCGTGAGCTCGTCAGCATCACTGTTTTGGCACCGCGGGCTCTCCAGCATTGCTATATGCCACTGCGTGAAACACAAACTCCACCGCTGGACTCATCCCACCCAAATTTTTGAATTTTACACTCCATCGCTGGACTCGCCAACCTGTAGATAGTTTCAAAAAAAATATTAAACAATGATGCCTTCACAAACTGTGACATTGGGAGAAAATTGTGACACAATCGAGCTCTCTATCCCAACATAGAGTGCCACTGACTGGTAAGCGGTGCTATAAGGGAACCGATGGGAGGAAAAACTACAACGCCTTCACAAGTTGCGACACTGGGAGATAGTAAAAGGGAGAATTTGATTTTTCGCACGTGCTTTTAATTTATGATTGCTTCTTCTTTTTTTTTCTTTTTAACTTCTGTGTTTTTCTAGAATCTGATTGTCATTTTCTCTTTGTAGGTTGGAAATCGAAATCAAAGGAAGGAAGGAGCATGATGATGATATTTCATCAAATCAAAGTGTTTTTAAACACTTAAGTGTTTGTTTAACACTTCTTTAAGAATTTTTCATCTTCTTCTTTCTTAGGACACTAATCTTCCTTTGGGTTTAAAAAAATTCTTTTTGTTTATTTCTTGCAAAAGGGTTAAAACAAACCTTAGGATCACAACTTACTATATTTTGTTTATTGGATTAACAAATTGAACAAAAATGTCTTTCACTTGTAATTTGGTGCTCTAAAATGAATTCACATTTTGCTTTGGGGATCTAAAAAGAACAAGTGTAGCTTTGTTTTTGTGAGGGCTTACTTAGACTAAAGCCATTGAAAAAGGACGTATGCGCTTCTCTCATGCTTTATAGTGATCTTGAGAATCAAAAGGTCTTTTTCATGACTTTGGGTGAAGACAAAGCAATCACCTCCACACTTCGATTTGGGCTTAAAATTGAACATCTTGTGTGATTGTGAGTGGGGGCATTGTTGCGTATATTCTCTTTTCTTGTGGCCAACAAGGATTGATCGAGTTATGAATAGTGTTCTTCATTCACTTTTGTTTATCCTAGAGGGCCCGCCTTGGGGAAAAAGTACTCACCCAAGGGAACAGCTCAACCAGTAACACTCTGAATCCAAGAGTATTTCTAGCTGGGCTATAAATGTGGATATTGGAAGAAATGCCAATATCACACGGTTGACTCTGACAAGATGGATCCGAAAGGGGACTCTTGCCAGGTTGGGTCAACTCCTACGAATGGAAAGTCCTTACTAAAACCCATGTGCTAGAATTTTCCAAAATCCTTAATCTATTTGTTGGTGCAAGAACGGTTGTTCTAAAGCCTCCCCACACTTTTACATTCTTCTAGTAGAAATGGAAAGCATGCCATGGGAGTTTCATGGGTGTTGATGCTTGGTTACCCCAATTGACGTTAATGAGCCGTGGAGGGGAGCCAGTGGGGTCAAGCATCTAACCATTCACTAGAGATAAGCGTAGATGGACTTGTCCACGTGGGAATCCAACAAATATTGTCTTACACATCCATAGGATTGTACTTATTCTTGGGTTACAAAATGCATTGCTTGATTGAAAACACCCCAAAAACAAACACTTAACATCATCCAAATTTCAAACCCTTTTGAGGACAAATACAATTGACTCAATCCATAAGTTATTGAGCTTTCCATTGGGATTCACATCCTTAGAGGTTTCTAAACATTGGATTATATCTCAATTTGTCTTCTTAAGTAAACAATAGGAAACCCTTGCCTTAAGTTCATTGAATTCCACATAAAACATATCTTGTGGGGTTTGAAGAAATTAAGACATGAGACATCTTAGTTTGAAAACCTAATTAAAGAAAGTGTTTTTGGTAAAATAAAGACATTAAGCAAAGCTAAGAAAAATGAACTTTCATATGTGTTGAAGACTCATAACCCCAAAGCAAAAAAAATCATTGGTTGGAAATCCGAAAATGTGTGTTCAAATCAAATCATTCCTTTGTTACAAAGGTCTTTAGGAAGCATTCACATGCTCTTCAATACCTAGGTCTAGGCAAACAAAGTGTATCTTTTTAGGTTCATCTTAGGATCAAAACATATCAAAATCCTTTTTCATCCATCCTTCAAAACATTCAAAACAACATCATCTCACCATCAGCTTTTGGAAAATCTTGAAATCATCCTTAGCACTAGGCTTTGTGGCAAAATCAAAATCATCAAAATCATTGAGACTAAATCCTTGAAAAAATTATCAAACACCTTTTGCTAAATATGTGTAGATGCATCCTTTTGCATATGCTTAGTCAAAGTTATCAAAGTCATCTTGTCTAGCTTAGTGTATGTAGATGAATCCTTCTTCATATACTTAGTAAAACAATCATCTTATTTGAATAGGTGTGGGTAGATGCATCCTTCTCCTCACACATATTCAAATCATCATCCTTTGAACAAGGCTATCCCTTAGATCATCATCCAACATCTTAGGGTCTTTTTGTTCAAATCAAAATTAAAATCAAAATCAAGGACAAGATCTCAAATCACAAATCAAAATAAAAAATCCACAAGTCCTAAAAAGGCCTAGTATTTCCTTCAAGACTTACCAAAAGATCATCACATCCATATCATCCATCCCTAACATCATCATCATATCATCACATTTGATCTTCAAGGCATCCTAAAACTTTCTACTTTGGAACATAAAATAAAGATCGATTCAAAGAATCAAGAGATTCATCTCCCATATTCTCGAAGATTGATCCTTGTTTTATGGTTCTAACTAGATCTGAATACAAGAAGAGTATGGAAACCAATAAAGAAACACCCGCTTCAAGCGATCTTAGCCAAACAAACGCATAAATGAATCCCACTGAATCAAGTAATCCTTTGACCCTCTCATCATCGCAAAATCCGAAAGAAGAAAACCAAGGAGAGGACCTTACTTTTGGAATATCTTGCAAGGAAATGACTGAAATGCTCCAAAATCTGGACAACCATAGAATCATCAACATCATGATGAGACTTAACCCTTCATTATACATGCTTGAGCTAGCAAAACAAGGGGACAAGTTGCCTTCAAATTTTGATGTGAGTACTATAGTAGAGACATCTTTTCCTCCAATCTCATCCACCATCCCCATTTCATCTACACCTCCATCCCAAAACATCATGCAAAACATTCCGCAAGTCACGACATCGTTTGCTCCAACCCAACCCAATGTTAATAACGGAAGTGCATTTCTCAATGCACTTCAAAAACACCCCCTTGTTAATAATCAAAACATGGATACAAACACCACATTGGAACAAAACATACCCGAAAACCCATTACACGAAAATGTTCCTCTCACTTTCCATCATGACCCATCATCATCATTTTTTCACGCAACACCCCAAACTCCTCTCCTCACAAATTCACAAGAAGAGGGAGATATGTTTGAATTAGGAGGCATCTTTGACACCACAACATTTTCACAACTCACACCCCTTACATTGCCATTATCATCTACACCACTCCTTGGTTTAGGGCTTCCTCCACTACCAAGTATCAAGAAAACCTATATCCCAACCATCAATCAAAGCATTACACCAAACACTCAAAATTTGTCGTTAATATCACAACAATAGATGACAAACACACAAGCAATTGCATCATCATCAAACACCCCATTAACATCACAAATCATGGTCTCTCAAGGACCAACCACATCAATAGCACCATCCATCACACAAAAAACCAACACCACCTTCACAAACACCATTCCAAATCCACCACCACCTCCACCACCACCAAATTTCACCACATCAAGCCAATATGATGCAACATTGCAAGCTGCTTTCCAAAGAGGATACCAACAAGTCCAAAAACAAAAAGCCAAACAACTAGCTACTCAGCAAGCTGCTCAAGCCATGCAAGCTTCCCAAGCTGGACAAGCCGCATTGCAAGCGCAACAAGCACAACAAGCCCAAGCTTTATTGCAACAACAAAAACAACAACAAGCCACACATGTATTGCAAGCACAAAAGACCGCTCAAGCACAACTTTTATTGCAACAACAAGCACAAGCACAAAATCAGGCTCAACAAGCCCAATATCAAGCACAACTTCGACAAGCAACACAATTTCAGGCATATCAACAAGCATTAAAGCAATATCAAGAGCAACAAGAAGCAGAAAAATTGGTAGCCCAACAACAACAACAAGCACAACAACAAGTGTTGTTGGAACAACAACAAGCACAACAATAAGCACAAATCTTAGTGCAACAACAACAAGATCAACAATAGGCATTGTTCATACAAAAGCAGGTAGAAGCCTACCTCGCTCGGCAGAACATACACATACCATTGAACAACACACCAACCAATCCACCCACCCAACCAATGATTGAGACACCTCAAAACACTTTCATCCCACCCCTTGATCCCCAAAATGATGTGACAACACAAATCAGGTTGCTATCGCAATAAGTGCTCGACCTTCAATCAGGGCGAACAACCAAAACACCAAGAAACTTGTCTCTCTATCCATTTGATAGGAGCCTCGAGATGAAACCATTCCCCAAGGGATTTGAAATCCCCAAATTTGACAAATATCAAGGGATGGGAAACCCTAAAGATCACATCAGGGAATTCCATGTTCATTGCATGGAGGTTGTATATGATGATACTTATCTGATGCGGCTATTCCCTAGAAGCTTGGGAGGCCCCGCTATAGAATGGTTCTCTCGCTTACCTTCAGGCATTAGAAAATTCCAAGAAATTAGGGATGCATTCATTAGGAACTACGCATGTAACATTGAAATGGATGTTAGTCTCGAAGAATTATACGCTCTAAAACAAGGAAAGAATGAATCTTTTGCTTCATTCCTTCAACGATGGTGATCCAAGGCCAATCAGAGAAAGTGGAACATGCCAGAAGAAAAACAAGTTTGCACCATCATAGCCAACCTTGAAGGCCGCTTGGCATTTCATCTTAAGGTTCAAGGAATCACCACATGTGATCAATTAATCTCCAAGGCGCTTAGCATCGAAAGATCCCTTGTGACTCAACCCATGAAATCAACATCATACCACAAACAGCAAAACAACCACCCACCATCCAATTACAATGATAAACCTCGCATATGGGAAAGGAACAAAAACATTACTAATGATGGTGTCGTTGATGCCAAGGTGGTCATTAGTGGTCCTCGTCAAAATACACCCGCACCGCAAATCCAAACACAACACCAAAACACTCATCACACAACATACCAACCCAACAACAATCAAACCATCAATAACCTCAATGATCAAAGAGGACCACCCTAACGCAAAATTTATCCAAAATGAAAATACACCATTTTGGGGGAACCACTTGAGGACATAATGAAAAATTTGATTGATGAAAACTCATCAAGCCTCCTACATTTGAAAATTACCAAGAACCCGATGTCAAACCTCCTTGGTATAATGAGAATCAAATTTGCAAATTTCATAAAATTAAAGGCCACACCACAAATAGTTGCATGAGACTCAAAAATATCATCCAAGATCTCATTGATAAGAAAATCATAAATGTGGAACAACCTATGGGAAATCAAGATCTTAAGATATATACGAATCTGATGCCAAATCATGGTAACAAAGGGAATAAAAATGACAAAGGGAAGGGTAGTGCAAATCATGTGTATGAAATAGTCGTTTCCTCCCTAAATGAGGACTGCATGGTCATCACCATCAAAGGCACCCATGCCAAAGAATGTGGAGTCACCACAAGAGGTGGCAAAGTCACTATCGTAGGATCATCCCAACCAAATAGAGTCCCTGCATCTAGATCTATTCCTAATAGCTACAACGTCCTAGATCAACTCAAGCGAATGCCAGCACACATCTCCATCATGGAGTTGTTAAAAATATCACCAGCCCATAAGAAGATCCTTGAGGAAGCATTAGCCTCATCCACTGTCCCCGCAGACCTTGATGCGGAGCAATTCCAAGCTATGGTCAGAAATATCATAATGCCTAATCTCCTTACATTTTCTGACCAAGATTTCCCTGCCCAACCATCTCACAACCGTGCACTTCACTTAGAATACATTGTACACAAAAGAAAAATCAAAAGGGTCTTGGTGGATGGGGGTGCAGGTTTGAACATTTATTCTCTCAGCCTTATCAAGCAGTTGAAAATATCAGAAGATTCCATCAACAAAAGAAAGGGCATCACGATAAGAGCATATGATGACCAAGAAAGAGTGTCTCAGGGCACGATTAAACTCCCTATTCAAGTAGGGCCAACGCTCATGGAAACCACATGTCGGGTCTTGGACCTTGAATTACCATATAATATCCTCCTGGGACGCCCATGGATCCATGCAATGAAAGTATTTGTGTCAACCTTCCACCCAATGTGGGGGTACATAATGGACAAGAAGTTACCATCCATAGGGATCCTAAACCTTTCTCATATTGCAAAAATCATGAGGCAAAATATTACAAAATCCCCCAAGTACCAAAGAATGATGAGGGCCCATCCACATCATACATCGACCCCGCCACTCTCACGTCCACTTCTGTGATAGAGATACCCGCCATTCCCACCATTCCCACCATCTTTGACATCAAGCTCATCATCCAGGATGATGGTTGTGGAAGCTACAAGCTCCCTAACAATGCTTTTGTGATAGGAGAGTTACCACAATCTCCTAGATCACGGGACGCCCACAAGAAAACCAAGCTTCCACATCACAAACATATCCTGAAAACTATTCTAAATTCACAAGCTGGGGAGACCTTGGCTGGGAGGTTATTGAAGTAGATCCATCTCACATGTATCAAGATGAAAGAACGACACCTGAATTACCAATGGAGGAGACAAGCAAGGGTCTACAAATGATGCTTGCAATGGGCTACGACAAAAACCAGCGACTGGGACAAAATGACAATGGGCTCATAATATCTATCATGCCAGAGACGCGACCCATAACAAATCTTGGCCTTGGATGTACCCCTCCGAGAATAACCATATGTGGTCGAAGTTCTCTAGTTAGAATGGTTAACAATCCTCCTTAGCCATCCGTAGTAGAATCACGCCTACCCATATCTACAAGTTGTGTCATAGACAACTTTACATTTGATGTAACCGATGTCTGTAGTAGTAGCGATGATGAGGATCACTTGACCAATCTACCTAGGTTATTTGAGGACACCACCCTGTGTATGATTAGTACTGTATCCTTCAAACCAGACCAACAAAATCATGATATTTGCTTAGTGTATCCCCAATTGATCGACTATGACCAACGAGGACCACTAGTTCTCGATACATTCAAAAATGATGAGGCGCTCTCAGAATTCATGGGACTAAGGGATAACATTCTAGATGGAGGTCATAAGGCAGGGTTTATAATGGAGTTGGACACACATGCCTATTACGGGGAAATGATTGAATCCTTCAATCGTAAAAGTGAGAAACTAAGAATCATATCCAAGTCTTTGAGTGAAAACCACCTTGTGGCATTCTCTGACAAGAAAATAGTAAAAAGAAAGGACATATCCAATGGTGAAAACCTCTCTGAGGTGCCCAAGGATGAACGATTCAATCTTCCTCTAAGAGCTATCCATCAAGAAAAGTCAGCAATTTTGGCCAAAAAATGAAATCCTGTCAACCTAGGAACAAAGGAGACCCCACATATCACATTCTATGCGAAATCACTATTATCAAAAGAGCAAGAACTCCTAGCAGCATTCTTAAAGGAAAGACAAATAAACTTTGCATGGAGTTATGCTGACATGCTGGGACTTGATCCAGAGACTGTGGTTCATCATTTAGCAGTGTATCCAGAAGCAAAACCTGTCAAACAAAAGCTTTGAAAAATGCATCCTCAAATAGCCTTATTGGTCAAAATGGAGCTCAAAAAGTTGTTAGATGCAGGATTTATCTGACCAATTGATTATCCAGAATGGGTGTCAAATTTGGTACCTATTTCAAAACCTGATGGAGCCATCAGAATCTGTATGGACTTTAGAGATTTAAACAAAGCATGTCCCAAGGATGATTTCCCGCTTCCCAATATTGACATGATAATAGATATGACAGTAGGGCATGAGGTGCTATCATTAATGGATGGATTTTTAGGATACAACCAGATCATGATAGCAAAAGAAGATCAACATAAGACAACTTTCACTTGTCCATGGGGGACCTATTGCTGGAACATGATGCCATTCGACCTAAAGAACGCAAGAGCAACCTATCAAAGGGCCATGACATTAATATTCCATGACATGTTTCACAAAATAATTGAGGACTATGTCGACGACATCCTAGAAAAATCCAGAAAGAGACGAGATCATATAACAACTCTAGGTGCCATCTTTGACAGACTGGAGGAATACAAAGTCAGACTAAATCCCAAGAAGTGTGTCTTTGGCGTACAATAAGGTAAATTGCTAGGATACATAGTTTCCATGAGGGGTATCGAGGTGGATCCGTAAAAAGTGAAAGCAATTCTTGAGATGGAAGCACCAAAGACATTAAAACAACTAAGAGGTCTCCAAGGTAGACTTCAATCCATCCGACGATCTATAACACAACTGGTAGACAAGCAGAATCTAGATTTTCACCTACTCCACAAGGGGGTAGCATACAAATGGGATACAAAGTGAGAAGAGGCATTTAACAAAATCAAGGAATACCTACTAACACCACCAGTGTTAATGCCACCCATCCCAAGAAAGCCATTGATCTTATATGTATCAGCAACAGCAGCAGCCCTTGGAGCTCTCCTAGCTCAGCATGATGAAAACAGAATAGAGAGGGTTATCTACTATATCAGTAGAACAATGGTTGGGCACAAGCTAAATTACTCATTCATTGAGAAATCAGCCCTTTGAAAATCCCAATTCCGCAACAAGTAATCATCATCATCATCTGCATTTGCATCATCTTGTGTCTAGTTGAAATGACTTCTTCTCTTATTGATCATGCTAACAAGGTACTATGACAGTTGATCATCATCACCATCATCTCCATCGATCCTACATCCACAAATCATTAGCATATCACATAAACATATCATATAGGAAACATACACATTGCATTTTTAATCATCATATAAATAGGTTATCATAAACATTCTTCATAAATAGGTGCATACATGTCATTGCATTCCACCCATTACATTACATCTCATGGCATCATATCAATCATTGCATAAACATTCAGTTCCATTTCATTACCATATAAATCATCACATAAGCATCTACAAAAGCATTCCATAATCATTGTTGCATAATCATAAGCAATAGATAACATCATATCATCACATTACATTCACATTAAGCATTAGCATATCACTTTACATTAACATATCACTGCATCTCATAAAAACATTTCATCATGCATTTGCATCATCTCACGACCATCACATTCATATTACATACATTCATAAATCATCTCATATATAAGCATATTCCACACATCATTGCATATACCATAGATCATATCATTTTACATATTAAAATCCATATCACATATTGCATTGGCATAAATTAGATCATCATAGATAACATCATTTGCACATCATATCATAGGTTAGCATAATATAGATCTGTTAGTCACAATCATAATGCATACATCATTAGAAATAAATGCATCCATAACATATAGAAGTAGAATCATACATAAATAAAAAGTACGCAATACATCACATCAAAATCGGCTCATATATATCATCAATCATGTCACTATCATAGTACAAAGAATAAATCAGATCACTATACATATATGTCAATTAGTACAAAATTCCCATCGATCTATCAAAAATGAGCCCATAGGACACAAAAAAATGTATCATCTGGATCAAGCCCGATCTCTATGAATACTGCCCTCACCCCTGTCACCGTGACCCTCTAGTGGTCTCTAGCTGGCCCGCTCTGAGTACTCGGGGATCCAATCTGCTCTGGGTACTATGTCATGGTAAGCCTAGCAATAGTACTCTATCTCTTAGATAGAATCCTTGTAAGATAGTACCGACACTGTACCCTAGGAGGAGGAGGCTTTCATGCTCTCAATTTGATGTCTGCGGCCTAGCTCTATGGCTACCTATAACTCTGCATCTTGTCTTTGCTACACAGCCTGATCCCTCTCTACTATGAGCTACTCTCTCTCAGCTCTCGCCTGGTCCCTCTCTGCTGTCACTGCCTGAACCTGGGCCTACAGTTGTGCAATCAATGCATCCTGATTGTTTATCTATCCTTGTGGCTGCGCGTGAACCTGATCCTCATCCTCGGCTCATGGTGGTGGGACTGGCAGCTCCTACTGCTGATCTTGCATGTGGACATCTCCCTAACCTAGCGGAACTAGGGGCACACCTAGTGGATCCTGTTGAATCTTGACCCTCGGTCCCCACCCTCATCCTCTCCCTCTACCCCTGACTCTACGTGCCTCTGGATCCTCACCTAGAACAATCAGCAAAAGAGGAGGTTTGAACCAATCTCTGTAGGCCTGTGTGGTGCCCAAATATGCCAAGCCCTGATCATAAGCCCATGGTCAGGCCACCAGTTGCTTGAAGCTATCAACTACCTTAGAGGTAGGAATGTCATGTCCCCATGACACCTATGTCATGCTGCGCGCAAAGACGGCTACATAGTTGTCATCTAGCGGATCTTGCGGCTCTCTGAACTGATGCTGACAGACCCAGGCAGGTACCTCTCGATCATCGTGTGCTCGTGCCCATGCATATATCTATCATGGTGGTAATAGAAGAGTTGAGTGGCATCGTCAGCCCATCCAGGCTGACCAAGGTATGGATGCCAAGTAAAGACAAGCATCTCATCTAGGACCCGCCTCTAGTAGGGGATCCCATGCTCTCCAGTGTGTGCGAAGGACACACCGCCTCTGTATCATCCCACAAGGGCATCCTCTACCCCCATCGGAACTAGAACGACGCGTGGACGCACCACAGAAATGTGCTCCCACACCCATACATGAATTAAGGTCACTCCAGCCCCTAGCGCTTTGCCATCCATGTATGCATACTCATGTAAATCTTTGTAGAGTGAAGCCAGAAGTATAGGCCCCCATGCAAAGCGAACTGGCTTGTCTCAGATCATCCGCTCCCAGTAATACCCCCAGCCAGGACTGAAGTATCGCCCTTGTCTGTCTAGGGCAACCAAACCTGAAATGATCATTGCAATCACCCAGCTGAAGGGAGGTGCGATGACCTTGTATCTCTCCAACTCGATTTGTCCCTCACAGTATATAATGTCCCATGTGGCGAGGACTCTAGTGCAAGACTCGCATCCCTCATTCATGTCATAGATGACCTGTCGGCCATGAATGGGAAATCGTAAAATGCGCCAAACATCCTCCAAAGTGACGGTTGCCTTGCCAGTAGGGAGATGAAATGACGACGTCTCGCTGTGCCACCTCTCGGCCAGCGCTGACAACATCCCTAGGTGTGTGCACACAGGCGCCGCGTAAGCAATGTACCATAGTCCTTTGACTCCCAGTTGATCCTAGTCCATGTCGCTCAGATCCCGTAAAATACTCACCAAGTCTCACGATTGGTGCTCCAGAGAATAGAGCTCCCTAGGCCCGTCCTGCAACAAGGAAAGTCAGCATTTTAAGAATTTTGAAAAAATCATGATCTAACGCTCCAAACTCACCTCCAGCGGCGTAGTTTGTGAAGGTGTCACAGTTTGAGTTTGTTCAAACTCTGACGCACTAGCCCAAATCAAGCCAAATGGCGCTACTGCCGCGCACTTCATCCCTAGCATTGTAGTTTGCACGAAAAGGGTGCCGCCGCAGTGCACTTTTCCAAAACCGGCCCGCCAAGCTCGAGCCTAGCGCCGGAGTTTTTAAACTCCTAGACTGCACCACTGTGGTGCTAAATAGCACTGTTGCAGCGCAAAAAGGCCCGACGCGGTGCAATTTAAACACCGAGCGTCGCTATATAGCACCTCTGGAGGTGAGATCATATTTTAAAGGGGTAATAAATGCATTAAAAGGAAAAAATTAAACTTAGGTAAAGGTCACATACCGGTGCCCCAATGCCAAGTGGCCACTGGTATGTCCAGACTCGATTACTAATGTGCAGAGGAAGCTATCATTGTGCAATATTGTCAAAGGGTCAGAGCTTGAATCTTAAGGTTTGCTAGTGGAGGTGTGTGAAAATTACTTGAAAGTGACCCCTCGAGCCCCTTTTAAACCTAAAAATTAGGGTTTTTTAACCCTAAACAGCTGTCCTGCTCGGGTTTTGGACCCCCGAACCTGTTTTCGTCCTATTGAGGGTTGTTTTTCATCGTTTTATTATGTTTAGACATGTTTTTAGCCTCCCAGACCCCTTTCGGACCTTTCAGGTACTTTGTCATATTTTTTCACGAGATCACCCAAAAAATTAAAATTTACGTCTGATCTCTCGAGGAGGCATTATAATGGCATGTTTTCTCCCGCCATGCAGCAGTGGGGAAAGTTTTTAAATATCGACTTTTTTTGGCTTTGATTGAGATCGTTTATTCTTTGAACCAACACAACGAGTGCATTGATTCAAAGAGGGGCAAAATGTAGACATGTAAAATATACTGATTAAGATTGTGCATTTGATCCTGACTCACAACATCATTTCTTCCAGAATCATCCTCGATCTAACCATTTAATAAATTCCCCTATTTGATTAAATTCATCAATATTCATTTCTTAATTAAATAAATCATTTTATCTAATCAAGTCAATCTCTGTTGGTGAATCAATTTATTTATCTAATTATCCCTATTTTAATTAAATAATCAATTTATTTGATTAAATCTAAAATCTATCATCAAATGGAATTTAAACTTTGGTTTAATCTATCCTTTATTAATAATCAAAATCCTTATTTAATTAGCCTCTTATATTTCTTATTTGATTTAAAAAATCCATAAATCTATGAAATAGGTCACATCATCTAATCTCCTATTAAATTAATTAACCCTGGTTAATATAACCTCATCTCATGTCACATCCTCTAGATAATGCAAGTTGCATGTGAAAATATATTTAATTCATTTAATAAATCTCTATTTTCCCACAAGGCATCTTTTGGAATATTCTCTCAATTTGAATTCAAAAGTTCGAGTCAACATGTACATCCAACAAGGCATTTAAAACTCTTACATGTCCTTTTCCATGGGCCAAGTGGCATTTATTGCATTTTCCCTTCCCTCTTGCATGTCATTTCAACAAATTTGAATTTCAAATATTGGCATTTATTGGCACAAACCCCAAATCTTGCACATCCATCATCCATTCATAGCTTGACAAGTGGCATCATATCATTGGATGAATGTTAGTCCCACATTGCTCAAATTTGGACATTCATCCATCCTAGAATTCTATAAATAAATAGCTCATATCTTCATTTATCCATCCACAATCCATGCAAAGTTACCATGCTAAAATACTTAGCCATTTCCATTCATCAATCTTGAGTTCTTAGTTAGGTTATTGCAGATTTTGGCTTGGAGCTCTCATCCTTCATCAACAAAAATGGATCAATCATGATCAACATCTTAATCTTGCATCTTAGGAATCGGGAAAGGGCCAATTTTCACATCAAATTGGCACCAATTCCCCCATGGGATCATGAGTTTTCACATCTCATTAGGATTCAATCTTTTTTTATTATTTTCATTGTGTTCTTCCCTATTTTTCTTCCTAGTTTGAAGTTGTAAATGGATTTCATGGGGAATTCTTGTTTTGGCTTGCATTTCCTTGTTTAACTTGTTTACTTATGTTGTTTTGCAGGTACCAAGGTTGGGGTTCACACATTTGGTTGAAACACATTTTTATTAGGAGTTTCTTCATCACTATCAACTTGGGTTCTTGATGTCATTGAATGTGAATTAGATCCAAAGATTCCTACAGTCACAAAAGGCTGACCACTTCTTCCTATAGGTTAAGTGTTCTGTGATCTAGTTTAGGGGTGGGATTTCTTAGTTTCTTTTTGGTGGCCCACTCCTAAGTCCTTTCTAGAACATCTGCAATCCTTTCTTCAATAGTTTATTTTTTCTTATTGCTCCAATCCATAGCAGGGATGGGGTGATTTTCTATTAATTCAATAAAAATTGGGTCTACTAGGTCAGATTTGTCATACGCAATTTTGTCAACATCCCAACCCAAACCATAGATGAATATTTTTCTTAAAGACAATATCATCTAGTTCCTTCTTCTCACCTTGAATTCATCAAATCAGTTATCCCAATAATCCTCCAAAGTTGGTAGATGGAAGAAATTGGGTCCTAACTTCAAATTATCTTTCACATAATCTTTGACGTCAAAAGGAAAATGTTTATCGTAGGTTTACAAATTCTACCGGAATATTTACTTCTCTATGTTTAGGGAATCTAACTTGCATTCATAAGTGGAGGGGCCAAGACCATCTGGAAACTATACCATTACTCTTCTTCACTCTTGACACCTCTTGTTGACATCTGCAAACTATCTTCAGACCTCGATCATCTTGATTAGGAGGTTCTTCGTCACTATCAACTTGGGTTCTTGATGGCATTGAATGTGAATTAGATCCAAAGATTCCTACTGTCACAAAAGGCTGACCACTTCCTCCTATAGGTTAAGTGTTCTGCGATCTAGTTTAGGGGTGGGATTTCTTAGTTTCTTTTTGGTGGCCCACTCCTGAGTCCTTTCTAGAACATCTGCAATCCTTTCTTCAATAGTTTATTTTTTCTTATTGCTCCAATCAATAGTAGGGATGGGGTGATTTTCTATTAATTCAATAAAAAATGGGTCTACTAGGTTATATTTGTCATACTCAATTTTGTCAACATCCCAACCCAAACCATAGATGAATATTTTTCTTAAAGACAATATCATCTAGTTCCTTCTTCTCACCGTGAATTTGTCAAATTAGTTATCCCAATAATCCTCCAAAGTTGGAAAATGGAAGAAACTAGGTCCTAACTTCAAATTATCTTTCACATAATCTTTGAGTTCAAAAGGAAAATGTTTATCGTAGGTTTGCAAATTCTACCTGAATATTTACTTCTCTATGTTCAGGGAATCTGACTTGCATTCATAAGTGGAGGGGCCAAAACCAACTGGAAACTATACCATTACTCTTCTTCACTCTTGACACCTCTTGTTGACATCTGCAAACTATCTGCAGACCTCGATCATCACAAATTTTTCTTTCGAGTGCCTTGGGAGTTTGATAGGAAAACTGGTGAAGCCACCAAATCTTATGGAGAAGAACCTTTGAAATTGAATAAAATGGTTTCCATAGAAATTGAAAAACTACATGGCTTCATTTGAAACCTATATCTCAATTTTTCCTTGCAATTCTCTAGCCACTCTCATGGTAAAAGCATCAAATATCCTCCTATGATGAAGGAATCTCTTGTTCAGCTGCAACTTATCAAGGTACTTGAAAATTGGTACCTGGTCATGGGGAATATTACTTGGCCTCAAGCCTATCCATGGTCTAGTGCTTGCAATGGCATAAATTAAATAAGAAGACATATAAAATCTCTTATTTACGGTGAAGAAAATAAGCAAATTGTGTAACCTACCATTGATGAGAGTTGCCCAATCTAGAAACTAGCTTCCCTCGAGCACTATTTAGATAAAAAATTGCATCCATTCTTTACAACCATAAGAATCTTCATTCCACCAAACTCTATGTAACAAAATAACTATTTTAGATATCTCATCCACAAAATGGTTCTTGTGTAACTTCCAAGAAAATTAAGATTTACCCTACCTAGGTTTAGCCAATCAATTCTACCATTATGTTCCTGTAGTACCCCTTTTTGAGTAAGAACTCAATCTGAGTGTTGTTGAAATATAGGGTTGAGTAATTCTCTTTTTCCAGAATCATCAAGCATGAGGCAAAAGTGGATCTTTGAATTTTAACCACCAACCTATTGTCCTTAGTCTTGATTTTTCGAGTCTAAGAATTATAATGCTCTATGCATTCAAGAATTAGCTCTAGGTATCGCACGACTATGGGGAACAAAGCTTCTTACACCAATCCACTCTCAACTACCCTTTTTTTGATGGGTGGTGGATAGGGTGCATTGAATTTTTTCATAAATTCATTCATATTTACCTGCCTAAGCTTGGTGTTTCCTATCTCAGGCATGTCACATGTTAACCCTGAGATATAATCATAACCCTGACACTTAATTCTTATCATGTGTGGAATTCTAGGGTTTGAATGGACTTTCATTAGGAATTTTGAAATGCATGAAAAAATAATATTGAAAATTGTAAGTTTGAAAGGAAAAGATAAAGGTGTAAATACCTCAAAATGACCCTAGATTCTAAGGGTGAACATTTGCATTGGCATGCTCTCCTTCATCATATCTCCTAGTGTTAAGTTTGTAGCTGAAGAATGTTTGTTTCTTGCATAATTTTTTTTTAATTCCCTGTGGGAAATGTGCAAGTAGATAGGCATTAAATGACATCCCCTTGTCATGTAGGCATGTGTTTGCTTTCACATCACCACTTCATCACAACCCCTTTTTAAAATTTTGAAAAGGAATGGATATAAAAGTGAAGAATTGGATAGTTCACATAACCTTGAAACTCAATGTTGAGGTTCATCCTTAGTTGTAAAACATCACCCACTCTCTATTAAGCATCAACAAGTTAATTATTTCTCTTTGGGCGGTAAATGGGGGAGTTTGACAAAATTAACAAATCAAGCAAGTAATTTCCCTAACTCAAAGAATAGACTAAAGCTAGAATAACCTTTCAAAACAACACTCAAGTTGTACTTTTCCCTTGAAACATCGCTGACTAATGATAGCCAAAATTTGGAATAGACACACATTTCAAGGATGACCAAAAATGTGGCAACAACTAGCTTTGATTGGGGACAAAGACTGCTAAGGATGAATCAAAGAACCCAGAAGAAAAACTTGCATCATCAATGATTTATCTAATGAGAAATAGAGTCAAAATATTATTCAAACCAAAACCCTTAGA
>VDFB02154236.1:0-13852 GCA_007258455.2 Sequoia sempervirens | reverse complement strand
GATCTGATTGATTTCGGACTGGTTTTGACTGATTTTTCCAGATTTCGAGTGTTCTTGGTCTGATTTTCATGCTTTTTTACTTGTTTTTTGCAAATTTTCAAAAATTTTCAAATTTTTTCATTTTGATTTTCTGAGAGTTCTATTGAGTTTTTCGAACTTCTGAGTGCGTTTTCAGAACTCGGGACCCCTCTAAAAATAGAAACTTTCCAAAAATAGAAACTTTCTAAAAATAGAAAAAGCAACCCTAAAAAATAGGGAACCTTGTTTGGTCCAAAAATGCCAAAAATGAAAAATCGAAAAAGCAACTTTTCCTAAAAAATAGGAAGTCTCAGAATTGGCCAAATTTACAGTCGATCTTCGTCTCTTGGGCCTTCTGAGCGCTTCCATGACGTCTACGCACTGATTCAAGCATGAAATACTGACTCAGCTCGGGTGACTCTCGGCAAACTGACCTGAAACTCTTAACAAAGTGATCTCTCGTAACCGTTGCAAGGAGACAGAACCCTAAAAACCAACAGGGAACTGGGGGTCCCCATCAGCGATGGGGCGATATGTGAAAATGTCACAACATCTGGCGACTCCACGTGGGGAATGTTCCTGAACATTCCAAAGATAATATTCACTTCAAATCCGGTATCTTGAATTAATTCTACCTAACTTGTCCCTTGACCAAGAAGAATACTCAAAAGGGAAGAGAAGTCCTAGACTGTATCAAGGTATCTTATCCTTCAGTTATAAGTGTGTGCACATGGGTTCATTCCTGTCTCTTAAGACCAACATGACTCTTTGGTTCCGTGATGACTTTTCAGTATATTTTTTTTTTTTTTTTGGGTCTTAGCTCCAAAAGCATCCTTGGATAGAGCCTCGCTGCCAGCGAGCGTCCATAGCCCCGGCGAGGTTATCTGCTATAATGTCACGGAGATTGCTCTACTTCCGGCGATTTATTTCTTTTGTTTTGATTTCTTTGGTACACCTGTAGAGATTTCCGCACACCCAAAAAACCAAGTGTTTTGATTTTTCATTCTTTTCTTTTGATTCATTTTGATATTCTTTTCTTTTCATACATTTCCACACTTTGGCCTGTAAGCAGTGAAGCTCACCTGGGCTTGAGCATTATAGTGGCGCTGAAGCAAGACTTTTGATTACTTTCTAGCCAACAACTTCACCTAGGAGACCATACTGACTCAGAGAACTCTTTAAGTGTGTTAAAATGTAATAACTACAAGATTCGGTATCAGGACACAATAGATGACTTCCTTCCCAGTCAAGTACTACCCTCGACCCTAGGACACTTTAGAAATAATTAATTCCAGATTCATAGATCCTCCATAAATGCTTATCCAAGGAATATTCATAACCTTCCTTAGCAAGGTCGAACCAGAATGTGTGCGTGTAAGCAACATCACCCTTCCCGCAGAATGGGACACCCTCCTTATTGAAAGCAAAACAAAGCAAAGCGAAACGAAAGCAAACGGAAAGCCAACAACTAATCTAAGAAAACAAAGACAACTATTCTAAGGAAAGCGAGGAAAACCACTAATCTAAAGAAAGCAAAAACAAAAACCCGAAAGCAACTACTCTAACTATATACAAGCAAGCTCCACCAAGGAACTCGGGGTTGAAAATAATGTTTCAGAAATTGCCCGTTGACGGGCAGTGGGATATCTTCCCCTGTCAAGGTCTTCAACTTGAATGCATTCTCTCCTAATATCTCAGCAATCTGGAATGGTCCCTTCCATAAGTTGTCGAACTTATCATGATCTCCTCTTCGTTCGTGGGCTTTATCCCAATATAGGACCAGGTCGGATATTCTGAAAGACTTCGTTGTAACACGTTTGTCAAACCATCTTTTGACAATTCCTTGGTGTTTGGCAAAATTTTCGAGAGCTTGATCTCTCTGTTCTTCTAGTAGTAGCAATTGTGATAGATGAATCTGCACTCTGTCATCGGGGTCTAAATATTCGTGCATAAACCTTAGTGTCGGAATCCTCAACTGGATGGGAAAGATAGGGTCTTGCCCATAAACTAGGTGATATGGAGAGGTTCCCAATGATCTTTTGGCTCTAGTCCTGTCTGCCCATAGAGCAAACCTGAGTTGGGAATGCCAATCTCTCGGATTCTGATCTAACAGTTTCTTGATGACGTTGAGTAGATTCTTGTTCGTGGACTCTGCCAGTCCATTACCCTGGGGGTAGTAATTTGAAGAAAATTTTAATGCAATCCCGTAATCAAAGGCCCAATTTGAAAACTTCAATGAGGTAAATGCAGATCCATTGTCACAAACAAGGGCCTTGGGGCAACTGAATCTGGTGATGATATGCTCTTCTAAAAACTTGATGACTACATCTGTGGTACAATTCTTCAGTGCCTGTGCCTCAGACCATCTGGTGCAATAATCTGTTGCTGTCAAAATATAACGATGTTGTGCTGAAGATGGTGGGTTTATCATGCCGATAAAATCGAGTCCCCACATTGCAAATGGTTTCACTTTCGTGATCGGCTGTAATGGCATAGCGGGATTCCTTTCACGTGTGGCAGTAATTTGGCAGGTATGACAAGTTTTTACATGTTCGTATGCATCTTTGAACACAGAGGGCCAATAGTACCCTGCTCTTAAGATCTGGTAAGCCGTCGCCTGACTTCCTCCATGTCCTGTCCCGAACTTCGAATGGAAGTGTTCCATAATTCTTTTGGCTTCATCGTTTCCTACACATCTTAAGTAAATCCCCTCATGATTCTTTCTATGGAGGGTGGAGCCCTGGAGCATGTAGCGCTGGCATTTGAGCCTGAAGGCTCGCTTTTGTGCGGGATTCATTTGTGCAGGATACTTGTAATTTGTCAAGTATGCAATGATATCGTAGTACCACTCTTTTGGGGGAGTGTCTGTCAATACATATGTCTGTTGTACTAAACCAGGCCCTTCAATGGCCATCGTCTGAGCTAGAGCTTGTCCGCGAACCAGTTTCATCGGCTGCAACTCAATATCGTACTCCTGGATAGTGGCGACCCACTTTCCTCTTCTTTCTCCTAGCTCATTTTGCATTAAAAGTGCCTTAACAGCCGCATCAGGAATGATGGCGAAGACCTTACTCCTCAAAATATAATGCCTGAATTTTTTGATGGCCTTCACCAGTGCATAGGCCTGCTTCTCAACACTTGGATATCTTAATTCGGCATCTTTGAGCGGTGAGCTCATGAAAGCTATGGGATGTTCATCCCTCTCTTCTGTCCTCTGAGTTAACATCGCCGCACAGGAATGTTCTGATGCAAAGGAGTACAAGTAGAAAGGCTTTGTGTAATCTGGGCTAACCAAGACCGGAGCATCAGTGATAGCCTGCTTGATTTCTTCAAATGCTTTCTTTGTCAGCGTGGTCCACTCCATTTTTGCATCCTTTTTTAACATCTCATTCAAAGGTTTTACTATTTCGGCAAAACCGGTGATAAATTTTCTAACAAAGTTGATCTTCCCAAAGAAAGATCTCAATTCTTTTTGGCTGGTAGGCAAATGAATCCTTGATATTGCCTCTACTCGTTCAGGATCTATCAATATCCCTTTTTCGGTGATCAGGTGACCTAGCAGTTTGCCTTCGGTGACCCCGAAGATGCATTTCTTTGGATTTAAGGAAATCCCATACCTTTGGCACCTTTGAAATACCTTCTTCAAGTCCTTCACATGGTCCTCTCTTTTCTTTGAAAACACCGTCAGATCATCCATGTAGATGATTATACATTTTCCAATCAAATCCCGGAAGGCGATGTCCATGGCCCTCTGAAATGTGGCTCCTGCGTTAATTAGCCCGAAGGGCATTCTTTTATAGGCGAAGGTTCCCCATTTAGTGGTGAATGCTGTTTTCAATCTGTCCTCATACTCCACTAGGACCTGGTTATACCCCGAATATCCGTCCAAGAAGGACATCATTCGTGAGCCATTAACAATTTGTAGCACTTCGTCAAGCGATGGCAGAGGGTAATTATCCTTTTCAGAAGCTCTATTCAAATTCCGGAAATCTACGCATAGCCTGATTTCTCCGTTTTTCTTCCGCACTGGGACGAGATTGGCGACCCACGTTGAGTGGCGCACTGGGAAAATGATTCCTACTGTCAATAATTTTTTGACTTCCTGATGGATGAGGGGTTCCAGTAATGGATTAACTGGTCTCTGACGCTGCCTGAAAGGCTTACTTCTTGGCTTGAGCGGAATTGTATGCGTGATAATAGAAGTATCATAGGTCTTCAAGTCTTCGTAGCTCCATGCTATGACGTCGAGGAACTGTTTCAAGCTGTGAATAATTCCCATCTTTTCTTCAGGCGTGCAAGTCTTCCCTATGCATACATTTTTAGCTTCGCGCTCTGCTCCTAGGTTTACTTTCTCATACTGGTCACCTTCAATCCTTTGACTTTTCATCTGATCAATTTGATCCTGATCAAATATTCTCTCTAATTGTATCATCCCCCTTGGAATGATATTCGTCTTTAGGTTTAGGATGCCATCCTCATCAAATTCGGCTTCCTTCTGAGTTTCTTCCTCATCAATAACTTGAGCTGCAAAAACATCGGAATTTGTTAAAAATTCACGAATGTGGTCATCATCCTCAAAAACCTGGAAGTTTGTAATATTATCTGGAATAGATGGAAGGGATGACAGCTCCACCGTGAACTGACTTATGCCATCCATGGCTAGCGGCTCCAGCGAACTGGCTGCTTGTGCCAAGGAATTTGCCACTTGATTATTCGTTCGGCTCATGGACTGAATATTGAAAGCATCAAAGCTCTCGACTATATCCCACACTCTGTTGCGATAGCAAGTCAGTCTCTTATTGTGGCAAACATATTGCTTCTTTATTTGCTTCACGACTATTTCCGAGTCTCCAAGAGCATATAGTACTCTTGCTCCTTTTCTAAGTGCCAGGAGTAACCCATGAATCAGAGATTCATATTCCGCTACATTGTTTGTACATGGGAACTCCAATCTGTGAGCCGCAAGATAGACCTCTCCTTTCGGACTGATCAGCTCGAAACCAGCTCCAGCTCCTTTCTTTGATCGGGATCCATCAAACTTTAAGATCCAGACTTGCTCTTGCTGTGAAGACTGTGGAGCTTGTGGGCTTTCATTTTCTTCTTGATGTTCTTGCTCGGATTCCATTTCCTGTATTCTTACTGAGGAAAAGCCATCGATATGATTGACTTCTACATGATCAGGAAAACCTAATGTCTGTGGGATACTTCTTTGTACTTCTCTTATGGCCGTATGGCACATCTTGCAAACAAATTCTGAATGGGCCGTGTTATGCACTCGGCACCAATTTGGCAACAACAAATCTTGAATCTGAACATCTTCTTGTAATTCCATCTTCATTTGGACACTCTTCCAAACAAAGTTTCTAAAGCTTTCAAACATTCTTGCATCACTATCCTGGGAGCTCTCTCCCCTTTCAATCAACACATCCGTGGAGTCAATCATTTGATTATTTCCCTGGATTGATTCATGTAGCATGAGAACTTCATTTGTTTTAGGCCTATAAGTGCCTAAGTCTGTCTCTAAAAATAAGATCTCATTATGCTCTCCGTACTCAGTAATCATTAACCTGAGTCTTGGGGTGCTATCAATCCGTATCTGGTTCGGGACTCCCTTCCATGGCAACCACATATGGGAAAAGTCTGTAGCAATATACCCGTTCAATCTTCTCGCCCAGTCTCTACTCAAGAGCATGCCGTACCCGTCAAGAATATCTACCACTGAAATATCTATGCAACTTTGTATCCTTGGGTCTGCAGCTAGTTGCATGTAGATATTGTTCAATTCTCCCATAACTGGGACTTCTGTTTTATCTAACTGCGTGACCTTCTTGTTGGTTCTTGCAGGTACGAGTCCCAACCTGTGGCAGATTGCAAGTGGCATCACGTTGCTTGAAGCACCGGAATCCACTAGGCAATTGTGTAGCATTTTACCAAATATCCTGACTGACAGTAGGAATGGGGCAGGTTCGTCCTTTCCCTGGTAGAAAACTACCGGATGTTTGTCCTGTTTATTGGTATCTTGGTTCTTGTCTTTCTGATTCCTAGGAACAATATCTTGTCTTGGCGAGGTATGCGGTTGCTCGTTTGCCAAGACTTCTTCTTGAAAAATATCTGTGTCCATAAGGACTTCCTCTGGTGACATGTCCTTTTGATTAGAATTCCCAGATGATGCCTGGGTCATCTCTATAACACCGGAAGGCTGTTGCGGAGCATTAGATATATTGCCCGTCACTTCTGATTCGGCAATGTTAGTGTTGGTTGGAGCATTGGGCACTCCTCGGTTTGGCACATTATGTGGAACATTTCTTGGGACAACAGCTTTGGTCAAGCTGCCCAAAAGTGTTTCCCGAACCTCAGGAACTCTCATTAGCTCAATTAAAGGCAAGCTGACCTTCATTCGCTTGAATTCCTCCAACACATACGAACTCAACCTCTTTAGCTCTTCCCGGGGACGGTCTCCTGTCTGAATTCGAGCCTGTACTGCTGGAAGGTTCACTTGTCTTGTTTGTTCCGTTTGGGGAACAGTAGCTTGTCTGGTTTGTTCTATTCGTGGAGCGATGGCTTGTCTTGCTCCACTTGTCTGAGCATTTTGTTGATGGTATTCCGGCGAATCTCTGGGAAGAGACGGCACGTTGGTGGCATTCGGATTCGGCGGGGTCTGAAAATTGTTTGGTGGCACGGATGAAGTTAAAGGCTCATTCTGACGATGATTCCTCTGGTATATCCTCAATGGGTTTCAAATTGTTGAGCATCTTCACCTTCACTAGCATTAATTTGGGTTGGGAGTAATGTGGAGGAAAATCAGGAATTTATTTGCCGATGGGCTGATTATATGGTTCGGAATTTCGACCGCTTTACGGCGCTTCCATCGGGCTATTATTAGCGTGATGCGGGGGGAAACTCTTCGACGCTGCTGGCCCGCCCCCGGTTGCACCAACATTAACGGCGTCGGATCGCGTAATTGAGTCATCCGGCGATGGAGCGATCGTACCAACGGAAAGTTCTTCTCCACCAAAGCATCGCTGCTACCAAACCACGCAGCCTAATGCTGGTCTGCAGCGTAGCATCGGTCCATGATGCTGCCCGCCGAATGCCCTGTTCGCGGGCTTTACGGTTTCACCGTGATTATTCCGCGCAGCGCGCCATCATTGTTGCCCATTCCGCGCCTCAAAGCCTGGACACATTCCAACTTATATCCCCATACCTTGCCATCCCTGGAGGTCCCTAATCTAACCCCATACGAGTCCTACAACCTCCAAACCGGAATCTGGCCACCTGTCCCTTCAAATAAGTGACTTCAGTAGACAGCCTTTTGACTTGTTCAATCAAGTCTTTCATTTCATCTTTTTCTTCTTGACTCCGCGTCGAAGTTGACGCGTTCTGGAGATATACGGGCTGAGCTGGTGGTACTTGGGACATGGGAGCCCCAGGATGGATGACCACTTGGTTGCCCATTGAAGGAACTGGGTTCAACATAGGCGTTTGATGAGCCAATGCCCAATTAATATCTTGTATTTGATTTTGGGAGGCTGCGTTTCCCAAGTAATTGAGCGGACCAGGAGCCATGCCAACTCCTAAACCCGTGCTAGCTGTTATTGCTGCAGCGTATGCTCCCTTCAAATCTGCTGGGAGCGGATTTGTCGACTTCACGAACATGGCAGTAAGACGATCCAAGGCTTCATAATAAATTGGCAATGCTGCTGCATTGTCCAATAAGTAAGGATCTCTTAGCCTTGTGTAGGCTTTGTGGAATCTATTGTTGAATGTACTGATAGGCTCATGTTCTTGTCTCTTGATTTCCACAAATTGTCTATACAAATCACATGGAGCAATGGGTGGCCTGAACTTTTCTAGGAAAGCGGTCTTCATTTGCTGCTAGGTGCGAATGGAATTAGCTGGCAAATGGATATACCAATAAGATGCTTCCTCGTCAAATGTGTAGGGAAATAATCTGCAGGCAACATCTTCTTCTTGAATGTCTCGGTTTTGGAGAAGATCCTCGAACAGCTTAACATGCTCATCTGCAGTGTGGTTCAGGTCACCACTGTGAAACTTGGAACAAAAATGTTCCGGATTCTTGGGTAGGTTATGATAAACAGGAAACGTCATAGGTGACGCATCAGCTGGACGCCATGCCATTGGAGCGTTTGGTTGGTTTGCTTGAACTGGTGGAACTGGTGGAACTGGCTGTGTAGCCACTAGAATTGGTTGACAGTCTAGAAAGAGACCAAAAGGAACTCTCTCGCTTGGTGCTTCTTCACTGGACCCAACTGCGCTAGATGATGCCTCCTGCGATGCTTCAAACTTCTTCTTCTGCCTACTCCTGTGGGGCGACAACTCTATAAATTCTTTAAAAGAATTCGGAGTAGATCTGGTAATCCTTCGTAGTCTATCTGCTGAGAAAGAGCCAATTCGATCCAGCGTGCTCTTCAATCTTGTTGAGGTGGTGCAGGAGCTGGGGGCGCAGGAGCTTGAGGTGTAGGGGCTGCTTGATCGGCCTGTTGGTTTGCTTGTTGGTTGACTTGTCGGTTGTGTTCTCGTTCAAGAGCTTCAAATCTTTCAACAAGGAGGTTTTGTCGAACGTTGAATTAAATTCGTCGTGCTCTTTCTTCTTCTTCTTCAAGAATAAAACGCATGCGAAACCAATCAGGAGCACTTCTTCTCACTTGCCACGCGAGGCTAAATAGTTCGGTGATGATGTCCTCTTGTTCGTCGTGAAAACCCAGGTTAGGTTGTAACACCGGCTGAGGATCTTGATCAGGTTCAGGAACGCTGGCTGGGAGCCCCATTCTTCATCCTACTGTCAACACTTGTGCTTGAGGATGAACCCGTAGCAAATGATCGTTCAATCTCGTCAAACTTTTCTTTTAGGCGATCTATCTTCTGCCTTATCAGATCTTTCTTGATTGCTTCTTCGAATCTCTTTCCTTTTTCTTCTTCTCTAGCAAGGACTTGGCTTGTCTGTCTGAATTGAGCACGATCGGCCTGTGTCTTCCAAGCTAGTGTGTACAACTGATCAATAATATCCGTTGGAGGTTGATCTGGCTGTTCGAATGGTACATGAAAAGGAAACTCATGCGGTAGTACCATTCTGCATCATGCCTACTGCCTCAACTTGTAAACAATCACAAGTGATGTAACAAAGATTTCTCTTCATCAGCCCTCCTTCTAGCGCCAATTCAATGTTGAGCGCGGGGAGGAGGGTAAAAAAGTCTTCAAGATTATCCCCACGGATAGCAAAATTTGATAGGACCAATAACTTTACTACTCAGTTGTTCGCGTCATGCCCTCCTTCTAGCGCCAATTCAATGTTGGTGTGTGTTTTATCATCCACCAAACATTCAGAATAAAAATGTCCAAAGACACTCTATCCTCTCTTGAAAAACCACCGCATAGGCGATTCCAAGGTTTCTTTAGTCGGGTCTCGAAGTGTGGATAAGTTCAATGGTCGTTGTGATTTGCTGGTAATGAACAAGGGGACTTACGTAGAAAGTCTGCACAAGCTAGGGACTTAGGAAATTTATCTTTGTAGGTTCTCAATTAGGACTTTCAATTGTGGATCTCAAAAAAATGGCAAAAAGAATAGGGTTTAGGAGAGTCTAGTCTAAGCCTAAGAACTCAAGAGACAGTAAGGACTCGGTGAAGAGAAATAAACCACACTTTGTTTCGCCTCCTGCAGGACAACATACGCAAAATGGGTGCAATCTTCAAGTGGTTTGTGAGAATAATTTTCACACCTCGAATGAGGTTGAAGTTAAGCTTCCACGTTTAAGAGCTCAGGCTAACTTTACAAATCGAATGCAAATCATCCATTCGAAAAAAGTATGAGCTACACTTCACCATCGAATCAATACGATCAATCTCTCATTCAATTTAACAACTTTTCAAAGCAAATTCTACTTAATCTAACTTTAACTCTAATCTATGGCGGAAGGCAATATGTAACCTCGCTTACTATTCAACAATAAGAAGTGATTCAAGGCAAATCATGCTAAAGAGCTTTTATCATTCAAAATAGTCTCAATGCGACAATATACATAACAGGTCTCCACACAAATGAAAATGAGCTCAATTTATAGGCTCCCCACTACAATTCAATGGCCAAGATTGATTTCAAATCAACGGCCGAGATTACAAAATAAAACCCTAATTAGGGTTTGGTCACTTTCACCAATGAGAAAAATTTTTATTTGAGGACACTTGTCCCTTTTGCTAAATATAAACCAACAATAAAATAGAAAGTTGTTGCATGTTGATTTGGAACAATTTGATTGGTTGGAAGATGACGAGGCGCCACCTCAGCGTGCTGGATGTCTTCCTTGGTTGCTTCATTTTTCTTCACGTGCTTGCCTTAGAATATTTTCCCTGCCGATAGCTCTGTCCGTTGTGCTTGTTCCTTCCTAACTTTGATCTTGGATTCCTTTCAAGTGTCTAGAATTTGGAGAAGAATGCCTTTGTGCTTTCGCCACAATGGAGGAAATTGGAATTTCCTCTGTGAAGTATTTCTTAGACTTAGCCAAATTTTGGCTATTCAGGTTCATTTTGTAACATCATCTGGATCATTCAACACCATGCTCGAACGAACTTTGCCTGTGGATTTGCCTTCAATTCTGAATCTGGCTTGTGCTATGTAGGACAAATTCCATCCCTGGACAAGAATGTTATTCACTTCCTCTTTATTTTCCTCTTCACCCTTCCTGTTTTCCGTCCAACACTTAGTGAATTCTTCTAGCCAATTTTCTCGTCCTCTCCTTGGGCGGACTTCATATGAGCTTGGACGTTTTCTCTCTCGGCCTAAGTCAGACTTCAAGCCACTTTGGACAAACATTTCTAGGGAGAAGTCGAACTTTATCATGCTTGTGCCATTTCTCAGTTGAGCAAAGTCGGATTTGCTAGTGGTTTTGCCATCTTTTCTTTATGCCTGGCGAACCTTCTCAACACTTTGACATTTCTTTTCTTGGTCTAGGTCGGACTTTGCATCATGTTTGCCATTGTACTTGGCGGATCTTATGGATGTCTGGACATACCTTCTCCAAGCAAAGTCGGAAAAGGTTTGAACATGCTGAGCTTGGGCAAAGTCAGACTTTCTCGTGCTTGTGCCATCTTTTTCCTTCACTCTATCTGGCTTGAAGCAGACTTGCCTCCATTCCATGCCTTTGCTTCTTCTTTGAAGACTCGCCTCGCGTCGTCATCCACCTGCAAGAAATAAAATAAACAAATTCAGATTTTCTCTCTCCTGAATTTTTACCTCTCTCTCCTGAAGCCATGGTGAATTTAATTTTGCCCTTCGGATTTTATCTCTGGCCAGCACAAATTATTTTCCTCCAAAACATTGTCTGGCGAATTTGATTTTGTCCAAGGCATTGAAAATAAATTATTAAAATATTAAAATATTTTAATTTATTCCAACCCATTCGTCTTCGACCCATGGCTATTTCGATTTCCTCTTCGTTTTTCTTGGCTAAGAGTGTATTTTCCAATTTTATCCTCAATTTCGTCTAGCCAAACCAAAATTCAAGCCATTCCGTCAACAAATTCTATGCCAGATCCCTGTTTTTCTTTGCCATAGCCAACTTTTCTCTTGCACTGAGCCTATTTTCTTCTGCCAAAGTCAAATTTTCTCTTGCTCAATCGAATTTTTATAGGCAAAATCCTCGTCCGGATGTCTTCGTTGGGCGAATTTCTTGGACGGTTGACAAATTCCCCTTTCCTTCTGGGCAAAGGCAATCTTACCTTTCTCCTTGCCTTGTGCATTTTTCTTCGTCAAAAGTTGTCAATTTCTTAGTATTTTCTCCAGACTTAGGCAAAATTTAGCTTCTCTTCCACTTTTGTGCTAGGCACACTTCGTTTTATTTCTTGCCACATCCCAATCCTCTTTAGCATTTGTCCTTTCAAACTTGGCACTTATCCTCTTGAAAGTGTCAGGATACTTAGCCAAAAATCTCAACTTTTCATCATTTAGCCTCTATACTTAGGCAAATATTCGAACTTTTCCTTGGACTAGGCATCAACACTTAGCCAAAAATCTTATCATCTTAGGCGGACTTCCTTGACATTTTGGACGAGGATCATGGATGTCTTTGATACCTTGCTAACCTCCTCCAAGTATATGGCGGACTTTGTAAGTCTTTAGGATGAACATTTTTGGACGTCCCTCTTTTCTAGGGCGGATTTCCTCAACACTTTAGCATTTATCTCAACATTTTATCCCCTTTGGAAATCCTACAATACTTAGTCAAAATTTTGAATTCCCACCTTTTAAGGCTTTTACACTTAGGCAAAATTTCAAAATTTTCATGGATAGTCTTCAGCCAAGTCAAATCTTTCAAGGGTGGACTTCATAACCCTCTTGCATCTCTCTTTTAAGCAGATGGCGGACTTTAGGTGATGTTTGGACAAGGATCCCTAAGGCTGGCGGACTTTAGAGACTTCTAGGATATCCTTGGGCGGACTTTGGAAGTGTCAAGGACTTCCCTCTTAGTGCATGGCAGACTTTGGAACCTTTCAGCACTTCCTCCCTTGATGCATGGCGGACTTTGAAGGATCCTAGGACATGCTTGCTTAGTGCTGGGCGGACTTCATGAGTTCTTGGCACTTGTCTAAACATTCTACCTCTTGGAAATGTCATGATGTTTAGCCAAAGTTCAATTTTCCACCCTTTTAGGCCCCCATACTTAGCAGATTTTCGAAATTCTCTTTGCTGGGCATTAATACTTAGTGAAAATTTTGATTTTTCCTTCTTCTACATGCCTTCCTTCTTCTACATGCCTAGGCGGACTTTCCAAGCCTTTTGGACATGCTTCTTTGTGAATGGCGGACTTTCAAGCCCCTTTGGACATCCTTGGCGGACTTTGGAAGGTCTTAGGATGTGCCTCCTTGCTGCATGGCGGACTTCAAAGCATCCTAGGATATCAAGGGTGGACTTTGGAACTTTTTGGACATCCTTCCTTTGAACTTGGCGGACTCCATGAGATGCAAGGATGTTGCTTCAGGATGCAGGGATATGCCTCCCAAGTGCTGGGCGGACTTTGGAAGGTCCAAGGATGTGTATGCTATATGCTGGGCGGACTTTGGAAGGTCCAAGGATGTTCTTCCTTGTTGCTGGGTGAATTCCATAAACTTCCTGACATTTCTTACACCTTCCTTCATCATTCTTCCATGGCGATCCTCAGACTTAAGCACATTTTTCACAGATTTCACCATTTTAAGAGCTTATCCTCATGATTTCATCTTCAGATCTGATTGATCTTGAACTGGTTTTGACTGATTTTCCAGATTTCGAGTGTTCTTGGTCTGATTTTTCACGCTTTTTTACTTGTTTTTCCAGATTTTTCGGAAATTTTCAATTTTTTTCATTTCGATTTTCTGAGAGATCTATTGAGTTTTTCGAACTTCTGAGTGCGTTTTCAGAACTCGGGACCCTTCTAAAAATAGGAACTTTCCAAAAATAGAAACTTTCCAAAAATAGAAACTTTCTAAAAATAGACCCTAAAAAATAGGGATCCCAGAATTGCCCAAAAGTGCCAAAAAAGTAGGTCCTAAAAAATAGGGGGCCCGGGGTGAGAAACCCTAAAAATTTGGAAGTGTCGGATTTGACTGAAACGACAGTCGATCATCGTCTCCCAGGCCCTCTAAGCACGATGGTGATGTTTACGCGCTGATTCAAGCATGGATTCTTGACTTGGCTCAGATGACTCTCGGCAGACTGACTGACTTGGAACCCTCAAAATGATGACCTCATTGCAAAAAGACAAGTGACATGCAACTGCAACACCGAGGCAAAAAGCGAAAATAGGGGGTCCCCATTTGCAATGGGGCGATGTGTGAAATGGTC